>CAUYPK010031975.1:0-35163 GCA_963574355.1 Loris lydekkerianus | reverse complement strand
CGGGGGGTGAATGGGTGTTTTTGCACCCCACCATTTTGGGTGTTTTGGGTTAAAAACCCCCCCCCGCCAAAAAAATCAAAAAAAAAAAAAAAAAAAAAAAAAAAAAAAAAAAAAAAAAAAAAAAAAAATTCAACCACACACAAAAGCATGGAAATTAAACAACCTTCTGTTGAATGAAAGATGGGTGCAGAAATAAATAAAACAGGAAATCTTTAACTCCCTTGAGCATAACAACAATGAAGACACAAGCTACCAAAACCTGTGGGATACTGCAAAAGCAGCTTTGAGAGGAAAATTTATCACTTTAGATGCGTACATTCAAAAAACAGAAAGAGAGTCCATCAACAAACTCACAAGCCATCTTATGGAATAGGAAAAAGAAGAACAATCTAAGCCTAAAACCAGTAGAAGAAAAGAAATACCCAAAATCAAATCAGAGATCAATGAAATTGAAAGCAAAAGAATCATTCAGAAAATTAATGAAACAACGAATTGGTTCTTTGAAAAAATAAATAAAATAGATAAATTAAAATGATAGAATACTAATTTAGAATCTATCATTCTGGCTGAAATAGATTTGGCCAGAATAACTAGAAATAGAAAAGTAAAACCTCTAGTAACCTCAATTAGAAATGATAAAGGGGAAATAACAATTGATCTTACAGAGATACAAGAGATCATCTCTGAATACTACCAGAAACTCTATGCCCAAAAATTTGATAATGTGAAGGAAATGGATCAATATTTGGAAACACACCCTCTCCCTAGACTTAGCCAGGAAGAAATAGAGCTCCTGAACAGACCAATATCAAGCACTGAGATTAAAGAAACAATAAAAAAGCTTCCAACCAAAAAATGCCCTACTTCAGATGGCTACACACCAGAATTCTATCAAACCTTCAAGGAAGAGCTTATTCCTGTACTGCAGAAATTATTCCAAAAAATTGAGAAGGAAAGAATCTTCCCCAACACATTCTACAAAGCAAACATCACCCTGATATCAAAACCAGGAAAAGACCCAACTAAAAAGGATAATTTCAGACCAATTTCACTCATGAATATAGATGCAAAAATTCTCAACAAAATCCTAGCCAATAGATCACAGCTTATCACAGCTTGATACATCATGATCAAGTAGGTTTCATCCCAGGGATGCAAGGCTGGTTTAACATATGCGAGTCCATAAACGTTATCCACCATATTAACAGAGGCAAAAATAGAGACCATATGATCCTCTCAATAGATGCAGAAAAAGCATTTATAAAATTCAGCATCCTTTTCCAACTAGACCACTGCAGAGTATAGGCATAGGTGGCACATTTCTGAAACTGATTGAAGCTATCTATGACAAACCCACAGCTAATATTTTTACCAAATGGAGTAAAACTGAAAGCTTTTCCTCTTAGAACTGGAACCAGACAAGGCTATCCTCTGTCACCTTTACTATTCAACATAGTGCTGGAAGTTCTAGCTAATACAATTAGGCAAGAAAAGGAAATAAAGGGAATAAATAAAGTAGAGGAGGCCAAACTTTCCCTCTTTGCTGACGACATGATCTTATACTTAGAGAATCCCAAAGACTCAATGACAAGACTCCTGGAAGTCATCAAAAAAATACAGTAATGTCTCAGGATATAAAATTATTGTCCACAAGTCAGTAGCTTTTGTATATGCCAATAACAGTCAAGATGAGAAGCTACTCCCTTCACCATAGTTTCAAAGAAAATGAAATACCTAGGAATATACCTAACGGAAGGAGGTGAAGGACCTCTATAAAGAAAATTACAACATCCTCAGAAAGGAAATAGCAGAGAATTTTAACAAATGGAAGAACACACCATGCTCATGGATGGGCAGAATCAACATTGTTAAAATGTCTATACTTCCCAAAGCAATCTACCTATTCAATGCCATTCCTATCAAAATACCAACATCATACTTTCAAGATTTAGAAAAAATGATTCTGCATTTTGTATGGAACCAGTAAAAACCCCATATAGCTAAGGCAGTTCTTAGTAATAAAAATAAAGCTGGGGGCATCACCATACAAGATTTTAGGTTGTACTACAAAGCCATAGTGGTCATGACAGCATGGTACTGGCACAAAAATAGAGACATAGACACTTGAAATTGAATAGAAAACCAGGAAATGAAACCAACAACGTACAACCACCTTATCTTTGATAAACCAAACCAGAACATACCTTGGAGGAAAGACTCCCTATTCAATAAATGGTGTTGGGGGAACTGGTTATCCACATGTAAAAGACTGAAACTGGACCCACACCTTTCTCCACTCACAAAAATTGATTCAAGATGGATAAAAGACTTAAATTTAAGGCATGAAACAATAAAAATCCTCAAAGAAAGCATAAGCAAAACACTGGAAGACATTGGCCTGGGGAAAGACTTCATGAAGAAGACTGCCATGGCAATTGCAACAACAACAAAAATAAACAAATGGGACTTCATTAAATTGAAAAGCTTCTGTATAGCTAAGGAGACAACACAAAAAGCAAATAGACAATCTACACAATGGAAAAGGATATTTGCATATTTTGAATCAGACAAAAGCTTGATAACTAGGATCTATAGAGAACTCAAATTAATCCACAGGAAAAAAGCCAACAATCCCTTATTTCAATGGGCAAGAGACATGAATAGAACCTTCTCTAAAGATGACAGAGGAATGGCCAACAAACATATGAAAAAATGTTCATCATCCTATATATTAGAGAAATGCACATCAAAACCACCCTGAGATAGCATCTAACCACAGCAAGAATGGCCCCCATCACAAAATCTCAAAACTGCAGATGCTAGTGTGGATGTGGAGAGAAGGGAACACTTTTACACTGTTGGTGGGACTACAAACTAATACAACCTTTTTGTAAGGAAGTATGGAGAAACCTCAAAGCACTCAAGCTAGACTTCCCATTTTATCCTGCAATCCCATTACTGGGCATCTACCCAGAAGGAAAAAAAGTCCTTTTATCATAAGGACACTTGCACTAGACTGTTTATTGCAGCTCAATTTACAATCACCAAAATGTGGAAACAGCCTAAATGCCCACCAACCCAGGAATGGATTAACAATCTGTGGTATATGTACAGCATGGAATACTATTCAGCCATTAAAAAAATGGAGACTTTACATCCTTTGTATTAACCTGGATGGAAGTGGAACACATTATTCTTAGTGAAGCATCACAAGAATGGAGAAGCATGAATCCTATGTACTCAATTTTGATATGAGGACAATTAATGACAATTAAGATCATGGTGAGGGTGGGGGAAGGGGAGAGCAGAGAGAGGGAAGGGGGTGGGTGCCACACCTTCTAGGGGCAAGACAAGATTGCAAGAGGGACTTTGCCTAACAAATGCAATCAGTGTAATCTGGTTTATTGCATCCTCAATGAATCCCCAACAATAAATAAAAAAAAGTTCTGCAGCATTCTTTTTGTTAACCCCACCTGTTTGAGCTTTTGTGCTGAATAACACCTTCTTTTACATTGGAAAAACAGACTGTTGTTGATGGGAATTATTAAAAGACAAAACAAAACACATTTCAGGAGAAACTTGCCCTATATACTCTTTCATATATTGACTCAATAAATTTGAGATGGTTATTTTTTTTCAATTTAAGTTTTTCATAATTTTATTGAAAAGCAATACATGATTTTCTGATGGGGCTTTCTGACAGACACTTAAGAATGACTTTTACATTATTCATACATTTTTCACAATAGACACTTTGTGTCTTTGAATTCTTTTAATTGGAGCAGAAATGTGAACAAATCTAGCAAATGGAATTAGCCCTTGAAAGCTGGTGTCCAGCTGAGTGGTTACAGTATTAATTACATCATGAAAAATTCCTTTTGCCTAAAACACTACTTAATTTGATTGAGACGGTTGCAATCCTGCTCCTCAGAAGAGGACGGACTGAAAAAGAAAAGGTAGGCCCCTTAAACATCTTTGGATGTTTGCAAAAATTGGGGAGCTTTTTCATATGAGAAAAAAATACGCTTTTGCCTTTAAGAAACCATGTTACTCATTATGTAAGAATAAACTGGCCTTAACATAGACTTTCTTATCCACTGCTAAAAATCAACCAACTATAAACAGCCACCACAGTTCTGTTTTTGCCAGTGCCAAAAAGATTTCTAAATCCTTTCAGCTAAAAAGCCAGCACAGATCAAAGAGGTTTCACATGCACTCTCTACATGTCAATGAGAAACAAGTGCCATCTTTTAGCACATTCTAATAATCCTGTTGCATGGTACTCTTTTCCAATGACCTGTAAAAGTTATATATTCAAGAAAATCATTTTTCTCAGAAAAAGGGAATTTGAATTAGGAAAGGTATATTTAACAAGTTCAATGATCTATCGTAATAAGCTAATATTTTTTGTCCATTTTGTGGAGTTCAGAATTCCAAATGCTTGGCTAATTAGCTATAATAAAAATGCGATTTGAATGTTAGAGTACAACCTGACAAACTAATTCGCTACTCCTTAATCATTGGTATAAATATATGTTCTAACATTTCTGTTACACATATACATTCCTTGTACCAAATTAAACTATGTGTACTAGCACAATACTGTAGCCAGGTGTCAAAAAGAAACAGAAAGGAAGGAAGGAAATCCAGCCAAAGCTGAATTTTAGTTAAGTGTAATTTATTTTTTTAGTAGTGGCATCATACTAATTTTCTAATGCATTCACCTATCCATTGGCTACGATTAATAACATTGAAACTTTCACCTGACCTTCGGTTCAGTTTTGACACCACCCTGTGGAAGGGTCATTATTTGTTTTACCATCTGCCTCTTGCATCATATAGTGTGTTGACACTAGTATTCTGATCAAGATCAAATATGTAGAGTCAGCCTCCTCTGGCATACTGTAAGCTCTGTGACACCATATTGTAGACTCTGTGATGTCAGGGACGATATCTGGCTAGTGCACACACCAAGCATTTAGGACATAATGCACTGTGTATTCATTTGTTCAACAAATATTTATTGAGGACTGCTGTTGTGTGAATGTATTTCCCAGAAGTTAGTATGCTGGTATAGCCACCGTGAAGTGTGAAAACATTGGAAATTTACTCTGAGTCATCACTGTAACCTTAAATATACAACAAAAGTGATGCTTTGTGTTCTTAAGAAAAAAAGTTGATATTTTGGAAACTTGATCCCCAGTGTACTCTTGCGAGGTGGGATACTTGGGAGGTGATTGGGTTACAAGGGCTCTGACCTTATGACTGGATTAATCTATGAAAAAATACATACTCTAATGGATAATGGTCTATCAAGAGAGGGTTCATTATCATAAAAATGAGCCTATTATAAAAACTGTGTGGCTGTCTCTCAGGAAACCCTCACCATGTGCTGCCTCAGGACCTGCAGAGATTCCCCGCTAGCAAGAAGCCCCTCACTAGATGTAATCCCTGGACATTAGACTTCCCAGCCTCCAAAACTGTGAGAATAAACTTTTCCTTATAAATTGCCCAGTCTCAGGTAATAGCCACAGAAAATGAACTTAACCAAAGACCTTCTCTGCACAAGGCCCTTTTGGTTGCAAGAAATACATATCTAGTCAAATTAATTCAAATGAAAAGAGCCTGGCTGTTTTCTCCCTCTCATCATCTAGTGCTTCTTTTGTTCACCCTGTGCATCTGCTCCATTCTTTTTTCCTGAATGGGTACTCTCATGCTCTGTGCCCTCATAACCTGCAAACACAGAAAACCCTACAATGGCTGCTTCATGAAACTTTCAGCCTAAGTATCCACTACAACCCTGAGCCTCTTGGTTCTAATTTGTGTGAGAAACATCTGATAAAAACTAGCCCATCATTTATAAGTCATTAGACTAAGTCCCATTGCATCATGTTTCTTCCCTCATGTAATCACTTGTGGCCTGGAGAAGAAGTCACATGTTGGGCTAGAGTGTGCAGGAGGAAGCTCCATCAGTGCTATCTCCCCTCAAACAAAGGGGGGTGGGGAGGGTTGTAATCCTTCACAAGATTAGGTAAACTGTGGTTTTAGTTAGCTTTGTTTTGTATTTTATCATTCCTTCCCCAGTATCTTCTAGCACACAGTATATATTAAGAACTATCATTTATTAAACTGATGCTAGAATATGACATTATTATTTCTAAGTTTATAGTTTATATGATATGGGGAAAGAAAGTGAAGGGAGATGAAAATAACAGTTGCTGAGATTTTGGACACTGGAAAGATACATTATCTTTGTCAGGATGAGATTTAAAGCTGACAATTCATGTTTCTTTAACTTTCCTACTCATGCATTGCTTTTTTAATTGAAATCCTTAGCAAATTAATCTTTAAAAATCAATCAAAGCAGTTAAAAAGAAAACAGAGTCTAGTATATAATTTCTCAGAAACCCATTACACTCCATAACCACCTCTGAGGACATTCCACACTGTAAAAGTGCCACAATAGTATATTCTCTCCTTTTCTGCTCCCTTTTAGAGCTGAAGTGGGTTTTTTTTGTTTTTGAGACAGTCTGACTCTGTCACCCTGGATAAAGTATCATGGTGTCATAGCTCACAGCAACCTCAAACTCCCGGGCTCAAGCAATCCTCTTGCCTCAGCCTCCTGAGTAGCTAGGATTACAGGCCAGTCACAACACCCAGGTAGTTTTTTCTATTTTTAGTAGAGATGGAGTTTCATTTTGCTTGGGCTGGTCTTGAACTCCTGAGCTCAAGCAGTCCACCTGGCCTCGGCCTCCCAGAGTGCTAGGATTATAGGCGTGAGCCACTATGCCTGGCCCTGAAGTCATTTAGAGTGACATGACGTGTTCCATTATTAATCCAAAGACTCAAAAGTAAGGAAATAAATCCCTTTCTAAGAAATTTCCCCCACAGAAAATATACTGTGAGGTAGAAAGGGCTGATGTCTAGACAGATGCTGCAGAATTCCATTGGCAGAGATGTCTTTTGTGTAATGTTGAGGGTGAGTAATGATTGTTCTTGTGGAGGGGCCCTCTGGTACCCAGAAGAGCATTTACTTGCCTTCTCTTTCCTTTCCATGCAAAGAAATCAAATTTTGTAAAGGGCAATAAAAGTGAAAGCAGATGTGATCATTTAAGCTGGGATTCCAACCAGGCCAGTTGCTAGAGCATGCTGGAAGCACCTCTACTTGGGGTGTTCTCCCTAGGAGTACCAGTACTCTCCAGGTCTCCTCCCTCTCAAACAGAGAGGCAATTACATTCATTCTGAGGTCTCACCTTCTGTATACACTTTTAGGAACCTCTACTTCAAAAGGTACAATGAGGATAATATAAGAAGCAAAACAGAATTTCTAGAATAGCTTTACATAGGGTGGTTTGGGAGATTCAGAAGCTTTTCTCCACATACTACATATCCATTTTCCAAACGCAATATTCTGTTGTAATATTCAGACTTTGCTTTTCCAACAGGTTGTAGGGTTGACAGCTGAACAGAGTATAGTTCTGAGTTACGTGACCTATCCATCAGATGAGAGGCATGATATTAGTTTACTTGCCAGCAATACTCGGACCTGTGCTTGGAAGTGACAGGAATAGCAGAACTGACTACAGAAGTCATCAGCTGCTTCCTCTAGTCACTTTCTGAGTGCTGTGACCTCTGGCAGCAGAGGCATTCATTCTCCAAGGGTGTTCTGTTGTCTTGAAAGCCTTTAAGGCTTGTCGGTCCTCACTGTGATCAGTTGCCAAGGAAGTTGCTAGTGCAATCTTGAGAAGAGATGAAGAGTTAGTACTAATGGAATAAAATTTCAAGGTTTACTAATCCTTGTGCTGGTGACGTGAGATCATCAGAGCAGCTTAAGTATAGTAGGTACTGCTGAAAATGGATATGATTACAGTTTAAGTATGTTAATGCTCCTGCCTTTTTAAATGAAGTACTGGCTCTCACTAGACGTGAGTCACAAGAATAAAAGATCACTTCTTTATTTCAGAACAATGACCCATGTAGTCATTTTGTAATTTCTCTGATGGTCTCTCTTCTTTGCTTTTGGCATTTCACTTACATTTCCAGATATACAAATTATTTTCTTTTTTTTTTTCTTCTTTTTGAGACAGACTCTCACTTTTGTCACCCTCAGTAGAGTGCTGTGGTGTCAGCACAGAAACCTCCAGCTCTTGGGCTTAGGCAATTCTCTTGCCTCAGCCTCCCAAGTAGCTGGGACTACAGGTGCCCACCACAATGCCTTGCTATTTTTTTTTTTGTTGTTGTTGTTTTTGCAGTTTGGCCGGGCCCGGTTCGAGCCCACCATCCTCGGTATATGGGACACCCTACTCACTGAGCCACAGGTGCCACCCCAATTTTCTTATAACATGGAACATCTTTTTGATCTCTCAATGATGCTCCCACCCTTTGGCCTATTTATAAAGAGGCTCAGATTCTGCATCTTCTTTCCCAAACACCCACATGAATGAATTGCCTCACTGGGAGAAATCTCAGAAGCTGATGTTTTTGTTACCACTGAACTGACGCTATTCCAGGTGCTGGAAATTCTGATGTATCTGAACCTCACGATGCTCTGGAACAGAGAAATACAACCACTTATTCTCAACATGAAGCAAAGGGCATTTCTACCAACACAGGTCTGTAATAATACCTTTCCAGCCTTTTCCACCTTCAAGTACAGTTTATGAGAGCTTATACAGGGTTGGGGATTTGACTAAACATGATGGAATAAACATAGACCCTGACACAAAGCAATCCCAAAATCAAAGGAGAAAAGAGATGTGTGACAATAACACCGTGAATCAATAAGTACCATAATAAAGGCATTTACAAGGTTTAGATGAAAAGAAACAGGATGGTGTGGTAAGGAATGGGGAAGTGACATTTAAGCTTGCTGTTTACAATATGATCAGGAATCTGCTAGTCAGATTAGAGAACTTTCTATAAGGTAATAGAGGTAGGAAATAGCATGTGGAAAAGCACAGAGGCTCTCAAGGAGCAATTGTTAGAATTGTTCTGGGTACTGCAATGACATTAGAAAAAGACAAGCTTTACATCTTATATATTTGTTGTGTATAGTACACAGAAATATAGCATAACATATATACAATATACAGCAGTCTAAGAATTAATTTTAGCATTCTTTTCTGTTAAAGTTACATTTAAAAAGCCCACTACTCTTTCCTATTTAAGATATGTAAAGACTTTCATACCAGAGCTGAAATAGACTGACACAAGAAGGTCACATTCTCATGAATGGAAGATCTAATATTATACCACTTGTAAAAACCAGGATATACTCTTTGAAGGCAACTTGATAAAAAGTGAAACCAAATAGCCTAATAACATTAGAGAAACAACCACCCTTTACTGAATGCCTACTCTGTGACACCCCCCATCTTATTTATATGCATGATCTTATTTACTTGCATGCTTATGAAAGCCCTTTGATGCACATATTACCCCTATTCTACACTTAGGAAAACACACTCAGAGAAGTCAAGTAATCTGTCTGTAAGTAACAGAACTGGATTCAAACCCCATATTTGTTTGATGCCATGGCAGCCTACCTCAACTCACATCCACCCCCAGAATCCTACCAGGAACCAGCAACTGTTCATTATTATGAAGACTATGACTGCAAAAACATAAGATCAGCATATGTGTGGCAGCACAGAACACTGAACAAGCCGAGAATCAAGCAGTCATCATTCCAGCCCTCAGACATCAGCACACATGACTTTGGTTAAATTACCTAACTCTTAAGTAGGTTGACCTAGATAAGCTCTAAGGTTCTCTCCAGCTATAAATGACTAGAAGGCCCCATTATTACAATCATTGCTGTATAAAAAACTTTTTCTTTTTTTTTTTTTTTTTGGAGATAGTCTTGCTTTGTAGCCCTCTGTAGAGTGCTATGGTGTCACAGCTCAGAGCAACCTCCAGTTCTCGGGCTTAGGGGATTCTCTTGCCTAAGTCTCCCAAGTAGCTGGGACTACAGAGCCTGCCACAACACCTGGCTTTTTTTTTGTTGTTGCAGTTTGGCCGGTTCTGGGTTCAAAACTGCCACTCTCAGAATATGGGGCCAGCACCCTACTCACTGAACCACAGTGTCACCCTATTAAAGACTTCTTATTCAGGGGTTAGCTATTATCTTGAAAATAGGTTAATCTTTCAAAAAGACTGAATTAATCACATTTAGAAAGCCTCACATACTAAATCTAGTACAAGGTCAGGTGTTGCACATTCTGAAGTAGGGTGTCACTTCAATAGCTTCAGAGAATACTCAAAACATCATTTTTGTTGACATATAAAGTAAGTACTGTTTGAGAGTTAAAAATTAAAGTACTTTTGGCTCAGTGCTTGTAGCACAGTGGTTACAGCACCAGCCACATACACTGAAGGTGGCGGGTTCGAACCCGGCTCAGGCCAGCTAAACAACAGTAACAAAAAATAGCCAGGTTTTGTGGCAGGTGCCTTTAGTCTCAGCTACTTGGGAGGCTGAGGCAAGAGAATTGGTTAAGCCTAAGAGTGGGAGGTTCCTGTGAGCTGTGACCCCACCGCACTCTACTGAGGGTGACATAATGAGACTCTGTCTCAAAAAAAAAGTACTTTCCAAATTGGTAAATATGTAATATACCACCTTCTATGAAGTTGAACAGTTAAGTTCACAAACTCATCCTAGAAAAAGTGCTGCATGCCTCATTGAATATCACTATGGTCACTGCAAAGTACTCCCCTTGGGAACCTATGCACTGATGCCAGCACCTCGTCCACCCTTCAAAGCAATTTTGGAACACTTTTTCTGGAATGGCCATAAGAGCTGTCATCATACAAAGTTCTGACAACTAAGTTCACAAACTCATGCTAGAAAAACTGCTTTCAGGGGCGGACTAGGTGCTGGTGTCAGTGCATAGATTCCCAAGGGGAGTACTTCACATGTGACCACAGTGATATTCAGCAGTGAAGTATGTAGCACTTTTTCTAGGATGAATTCTGAACTTAATTGTCTGACCTCATATATATGTGGGGTATAGCTACACCAGAAAAAAAAAAAAAATGTAATTCACTAGAGTTTAAGTTGAGGATAATCACTAAATAAAAGAAACCATTCAGGATCAGAAAGAATAGAAAGTGGGCATACTGTTCCTAAAGCCCATTGTCATTTACCCAGGAAGTATTTCTCAGTGCTGTGAAAAAGAGCATAATACAGCAGGAAAAAATATGGACTAGAAATCCAAAAGCCACAGATTTTTATCTCAGCACTCTCACTGAATAATTTTGTGACATTCTGACAAAGAACTTAAAGCTATGTTTATTAAAATTAAGAAAACAATCTCTACCAATTTGGTAGTGGAGATTCATTGAAGGGACATGAAAATGTCTACTATTGAGAATGGCTGCAATGAGAACGCTCAGTGTTGTTTTCTGTCCCTTGAGCTGTAATTGTTAGCATAAAGCAGTTTCAAATGCTATTGGATAGAAAAGTCCACATTCAGATGTGGGAGATCTGAAAGGCAGTGCAATGGTAAGAATACAGCTCTGAGGCCAGGTTTAAATCTTGACCTCTGCTAGGTCTGTCAAATTACCTTTTCAAAGCTTCTGTTTCTACATCAGTAAACAGAGATAATTATCACAATTGGCTATTGTGGGCACTACATGAACAATATTTACAGGATTCAATAATTAGATAAAACTTAGTGTGTGGTACATAGTAAACTCAGTACACATTAGCTCTCATTACTGCCTTAGCCAGCATTTTTGGCTTGGATAAAAAGCCCTATTATAAGCCTAGGTCAGATTTTCCCTTTTTTCTCATCACAGTTTCTGCCAGCTGCACCTTGCTTCAGGCTACACACAAAGATCCTTGTACATTTTGAGTGAAGGTAAAAATTAGCAAAGGACTCAAGTTCAGCATCAACCTGGGAAGTTGTGCACTACCTGCTCCTTAGCTTCAGCTTTTGCAAAACCTAACAGTTAAATGTCCACCTAGGTCAACGTGCTTTCTGGCATCAACTTGTAATCCGTGACCATGTGAATACACAGGTTATAGTAGTACCTAATTAGTACGGACCCTAACTTACTAATAATTGGATATTCTTTCAAACAATAATCATTCTATATATGACTTGCAGTGAAAATCTCTGTTATGTGCTTTACATGTTGAATTATATCCATCAGTTTTCAGTGTAAATGTGCCTTCAGAATGCCAAGTATTCTTACATACTTGCTATAGAGATTCTTTCTACTCAAGGGAAGACTCTGAAACCAGTGTGCATGTAATTAATGCAAAAGTTGAGCGCAGTGACTCACACCTGCAATCTCAGGAACTTGGTAGGTTGAGAGAGGAGGATCGCTTGAGGCCAGCAGTTCAAGATCCATCTGGCCAAGACAGTGAGATACCATCTCTGAAAAAATAAATTAGCTGGGCTTGTGGCAAGCATCTGTGGTCCCAGCTACTCAGGAGGCTGAAGGAAGAAGGTCTTTTGCAGTTCAAGGCTGCAGTGAGCTATGATTATACCTCAGTACCCCAGCCTGGGCAAGAGTGAGACCCTTTCTCGTAAGAAAAAGATACAAATGGACAACCAGTATTGTCATCTTGAGAGCCAGTTACACCATCCAAATGCCACATTTTTAGAACCAAGGTTATCAATCCTTTTGGGCTATTATAGCAAGATCAAGGTGCTGGCATATTTGGTGTCTGGTGAAGGCCTGCTTCACCTTGTTGCATTCTCTGGTGGCAGATGGGCCTCTTTTATAAGGGTACTAATCTCATTCACAAGGGCTCCACCCACATGCCCTAATACTGTCATATTGATTAGATTTCAACATAGATGAATGAATTTGGGGGGTGGGAGAACAGAAGCATTCAGATCATAGCACAAGACTTAGGAACGACGTTTTTTTCCTCAAGTAATTGTGATGCAGTAAGTGCATGTTTAAAAAAAGCCATTAGAAATAAAGAAAATAAGGGCAGTCAGTATGTCTTAGGTTTCTGAAAACATTCAGAAAACATTTAGTAGTACACAAAGTTTGAGTTTGTGAGAATGCTTTAATGAAAGTTATCACCACTGTCCACCAAATCTTCAAATCCAGGAGTTAAAGAGGAAATAGTTTTAATCAGTTACGAATGGAGAAAAACTATACATGACAGTTTGGTAGCAACCTCATCATGGATTGCTCCCCACTCTATACTAACTACTTAGCATCTTACATTCGTAGTTTAAAGAATTTGGGAGCAACTTAGCAACTAACAACAGAGAAATTAATGATTCTGCATGACATTTTAAAGACAATGTTTTAATGAAATTGTAATAATTTTTGAATAAAATGTCATATTTATTTGTGTATTCTAGAGGCATATTCTATGGTGATAAGTAATCTTCAGTTTGGCCAAATATCAAGACTCAGCCACTTAGCCTTTGATCAATACGTGTATTTCAGGGCACTGTCAATGCTACTCAGCCATAGACCACGTAGAGACAAGGCAATCACCAAAGTTACATACCCAGTATAGTTTCACCTCCCAGGTCACCCATTTGGCAGGTATGTGGACCTCATGTAAATGAGGCTGATCAAGATGCATCTTCACCAAGAATTTGTCCAGCCATCTCAATCGCTAAGAGAAAGAGGACGATGCCAGGGGGAGCAGGGTACACTTAAATTGAGATTATGACCCTCTGTGCCTAAATTACTGATTTCAGATTGCTAATTTATCATATTTTGTTATTTGTAGGCCAAAATGACAGGCTGAATATTTTTCTTGGAAAAAAACATTCCAGAGTTAGACATGTTTGATCTGGACTGTTAATAACAGAAATGTGAATGGAAAAGTTCAGCCCATACAAGAATAAATTGAAATTTTAATGTGCTAAAATCAACTTTTCACTCTGAAAATAACACTGAAGTACAGTCAATAAATTTTTACATTTCCTTGCATTTCAACAGGACCAAGTAATTGAAAAATTATTTTTATATTAAAGAATAAAACATTTAGGATTTCAATCAAATACTTTCTCCCCAAGCAGACATAAGGGTAAGTCTTCAGAAAGAGGGCAGGTTGTCTATTCAGAAATTCAGGCTACTGTTATCAAATGAAGTAATTGTCCATGCTGTCATTTCAAGTGACTATAAAGAAGACAGGAAAAAAATAGTAAGGAGTAGTAGTAAGGAGTTCCTACTTGGAGGATTATTTACAAAAGTCTTAGGAATAACATAGCTGAAATCTCAAAAAGGCAAGTCATTATAATAGAATGGGCATGATTACATACCAAATTAATCAGTAAGTTACAGTTCACTGCTTGATAGAATTTTGGCTTGCTTTAGAAGGTGTGATGCTATGTAATAGACTTTAGTCCAATGAGGATTCTAGAGGAGCCTCAAGTACTCTTTGTGACAGACACACTAACTGGTATACTTCTAACTTCTCATACATGCCAAGTTTGTGCTTGACTTCTGGTCCTTTACATTCACTATTTCTACCTCTGCATATTTCTAGTTCCTTTACATCCTTATGTATCAGTTCAAAGTTTTCTCTTATAGAGGTCTTTTATGATGACACTTTGTAAAATAGTGCCCCTATCACCTTCTTACTCACTTCCTGGCACATCACTTTATGTACTTAAAATGCAAATTCAACTGTAAAAGGGGTGGGGGGGCTTTTTGCCCATCAAGACATCTTAAAAATGCATGTTAAAGAGGTAGAAAGCAAGCAATTTTATTTCTGAGAAATTATCCAAAAGGAGTAACAGTCCAGTTCACTAAAATATAGAAAATAGCATTTTTAACCATGAAAAACAAAAAATTGCCTACATGTGCATCCAAATGAAGTTGTTAAATTAGTTGCAGTATATACAAAAACTTTAAAGTGAATATCAAAACATTTTTCTACTGAGTGAAATGAGCACTCAGACTAGTCTGTGTGGTATGATCACATTAATATAGAGAAAATAACAAAAACATTATGTTGTAGTGTAAGTTTAGAACAAAATTAAAGTTAAAAACAAACAAAATGGGCTAGGTATAGTGGTTTATGCCTATAATCCTAGCATTTTGGGAGGCTGGGGTAGGAGTATCAGCCAAGAGACCCTGTCTCTAAAAAAAATAGAAAAATTGGCCAGGTGTGGTGGTGGGCTCTGGTAGTCCCATCTGCTCGGGAGGTTAAGGCAGGAGGATCACTTGATTCTAGTTTGAGGTTGTACTCCAACCCTAGGTGACAGAATAAGACCCTGTCTCAAAACAAAAATAAGATGTTGAAAACAGTAGTTGTCAATTTACCTTTAACTAATTTTTTTCCTCTAAATTACCCCTCCAACTAACTTTTGGCAAAAAAACTTTCTGTAATGAGCAAATAGTTTACCAGTCAAGTCAGTCTGTTTGGGTGTATGAGAAAAATAACTGCACAAGGAAAACTTCAGTTGACTACTAAAGGGTGATCTTTTCTTGGCCTAATAGTGGTAGAGAATGAATGGCTTGTTTACATACTTACACCTTTCCACATGCTATTCCAAAGTGAACATACCCAAATGTTTTCCTCTCAGGATATCATTGCCAACAAAGTTATTACCACTCTAGGATCCTAATGTTTTAAAGTAAACAGCATTAGATCTTTAAATCTTAGTGTCAAGTGCTCACGGAATAATAAATGGAGCTGTTATTTCTTTAGGATAATTTCTCAGAAATAAAACTGTTAGTTTTCTACATCTTCAACATTCATTTATTCAGCAAATACTTTTAAGAAGTCTTGATATAATGATGAGAAAAAACACTGCCCTTTTACAGTTGCATTTTAAGCATATAAAGTAATGGGCTGGGAAACGAGTAGGGAGGTGATAAGGGTACTACTTTATGACAGATCTAAAAGGATTCCATTTTAAATTTCCCTTTTAAAAAATCCTCATGAAGCCATTATTAATTTTTCAAACAGAAAAGTGACCATTCTCTGCTTTAAAAACAGACTGGACAAATCATACACAAAATACCAGTATGATAATCTTGTGGTGCCTCAAATTCATTCTTTTCTCTGTATTCAGTTAAAGAAAACATATAACTGAGTTCATAACAGCTTTCTTTTATCTTAACACAAGTTAGCAATATATACATAAGAAGTCGTGAACAACAGCTCTTCATGATATCCACATACAGTCTTTACAATGCCAATCAAAAAGCAAAACACCTGGTTAGTTTTCAAACTAAAAGAACTACTTTAGCCTCCCAATGGCCTTTTCTTTCTTTCCCATACATTACTGACTAATGTAGTAATTCTTAACAATATCTCACTAGTTTCATGATCATTCAATTTTTTCCCATTCTTTTAAATAACACTATTGGTTACAGATGTCATTAGCAAGCAGGTGGCACATTAAGTTTTCTTTTAGTTCTTAATTTTCAAAAAGTGTCACATAATTTTATTTTCTAATTTTGATATTTTTTTCCCAGTAGAATGTTTTTCAAAACATTTAAGCAAATTGTAATAGTTAACCTGGTATCAAATGCTGTTATGTTCCTAAACCAAAGTTTATTTTAAACTAAATTTAAGCTAAAATTTCCTATTATTGAATAAATTTCCAAGGATCATAATTAAAGAAATCATTTCAAGTGTGATACAGTCTAGTGTTTATTTGTTATGGCAGGTACACTTGAATTCCAAAAATTTAAAACATATAAAAAGTGGTTAGGGACTAACATTTGTATCAACAACTGATAAATGTCTAAGATTGTTTATTATACAGCAGAGTACAATGGTAGTGCTAATGCCAACAGGGCACCATGGAAGTTAGTCTAAAAATTATCACTAGGCTTTATACAAGCAACAACATATGCTGCTTTTTTAGAATTTCGGGACATGATCTGCTTCTAATCCTAAGCAGTCTTTTAACTTTTTTAATGTTATACAGTGTTACAGTATTTAGTTTGGCAAATGTTTCAAAATAAAGTAGAAATGTAATCATAACATCACAGAAATGCACATCCAATTTTGTTTTCATTAAGAACCATAGGTACAGATCAGAACTCTTTCCTAATATGAAATAATTTACACACAGATGAATGCTATAATATCACTATCTAAAATAATCACTAAATACAATTCTTTTCCAGAAATAAACAAGCAAAGATTTTTTTTCATTATCAAATATCAAAAACATGTAGATAATGTATGCTTTTCAAACAAATGATACTCTAAATTATAGGAATAATTTCAGTGAATTCAGTGAATACGCAACCTAAATCAACCAAGTATATTGTAGTACAACCATATTGGGAAACCAATGATCAGAAAATACAACCGTATGAAAGAAATTTATAATTCACAAAACTGTTTTTCAGGCCTTAAGGTAAAATAGTTCCACAGTTTATAGGTAAAACCTAGGCAACAAAAATGCGTGCTAGAATTGAATAAGTAGATATTTTATGCAGATGATGTAACACTTTGTTTGTAGACTGCATGGTATGCATTTCTCAGCAAGACATAAGGAAAACAAGATTCCAAAAGATCCATTGTCAGGAATGGAGATTCTTGCACAATCTGAAAAATTCCAAAAAGGCATCAAAATTCAAGTTATTTATATTGGGAATCCTTACTAACAACGAATAAGCCCTAATTTCTATATATTTTTTATTAGAAATAGAAGTTATTTTCCTTTTACTTTAAAATCATGAATTATGTCATAGTGAATGCTATCAAAATGCTTTAAAAAGTAGTATTTCTCAATTAAATAAACAGGAAAATGTCAAGCACTTTCATTGCCCTCAATATACTAGACATAAAAGATAATACAAAAACAACTAAACTAGAAAATAAAGCAAACCAAAGACCAGCTGCAATTAAACAGAAAGCTGTAAATTCTGGAGAAGTTCAAAAGGGAGGAGGGATTAATGTAGAACACAGTAATCAGGAAAGACTATCTTTCCTGAGCTACGGAGTACACTGAGTCATTAGTACAGACACAGATCTGGTAGAAACAAGTATAGCTGGTTTACAGACACTACAGAGAAGGAACTTACTAGCTATAGCATTATTATAGGAAATTATATTAGATGGCAAAGTCAGAACAAGAAAACACAGAGAACTGGAAGAGACTTGAAAGTTATATACTAGAAAAATATAAGGCCCAAGTGTTTTCCAACAGGTTGAAAAGCTGTTCATAAAAGAATACCCTACAGTTATGCTAATCTCTTTGTTGCTGCTTTTTCTGATGTTACCATAATGGTAAGATATAAGTGATGTCAGTCTTTATAGCCATTTTATAAAATATATAGCTTAGGTGGAGTAAATGCAAGGTATCAAAAAACTTCAGTTATTCTACTCCTGAAATGTCAAGAAGAAATCCTCAGGAATGATTGGAACATTTTGTTGTTAGTAAAATTTGAGACTTACCATATCTAAAAGTAAATAAACAGATTCTCTGTTTCTTGTTGTAGTTTTATCTGTTTCCTGGCCAATTTTCAGTAGACTGGAGGATGCAAGCTTAAAAGTACACATACATATAAAGTGAGTTTTTTATGAAAAGTTCATCAGCTTGTTTATTTTTGATATGCTTAAACTTCCAACACATTTTAATCATTTGGTGCCATATATATAAAATAATGAGCAATTAAATTATAAGATGAGCTTAGATACCTAACATTTAAGCACTAACATCAAGACACAAATATAATAAAGGTAATCAAATATTCTTCTTGGTCACTAAAACTGATTTTTTTCAGAATGAGTCTGTTTTAAAAATGATTGAAAATTATTTTCTTTCTTCTTAATATCTGTATTACCGTATATACCCGAGTATAAGCCGAGTTTTTTTGGCACAAAATTTGTGCCGAGTTCAGGTTTTTCGGCACAAATTTTGTGCCGAAAAACTCGGCTTATACTCGAGTATATACGGTAACTATCTTTCTTAGTTCCCAAATAGGACAATTTCACACTGGATTTGAATTCATAGAACAATGTGAGATTAGGACATTATGTATCCAAATAAAGAAAATAAATCTAATGGAAAGAAAAAAATTTAATATTGTTTTCCCTGAAATAGAAGGTATTTTCTTTTCAATTTAATACTGTATTTACTTTTTAAACAAAAAAATTTTTTCTTAAAAAAAGTTATAAGTAGAAGAGGCAAATACTGTAAAATTCATTATGCCATGGTACATTTTTCCTTTAAGTAATTATGAACAAAGGTTACATTGACAAAGGAAAAAAAGAACTACACTGACATAGAACCTAAGAGCCACATTTTGTGAGGCTAGATTCAGCACTATTCTCTTTTGGTAGTGATTAGTATTTTTGTTATTGAGTTTGCTACCATTAATGTCTTTGTCATTCCAAACAAGTGGAAATAAATAAAATATATCTTTTAGAGGAAATGTTCTCTCTCTTTCCCTTGGTTTTTTATGCTTTTTTTCTCTTCCAAACCCTAGAAAAATTTCTAGGGCAATCCAAATAGCATATTAGGAAAAAAGGGCCATATTCTGCAGAGCTTCAAAAATGGGGTAGAGGGTTCTGAGTCCAAGGGGGGAAAAATGATAAACTGCTCCTTGATTTTAATACTCTACTTTCACTTGTTCCTTCCTCCAAAAAGAGAAATAATAATAATAATGATAAATAAAATTAAAAGAAGACTGAGAAGCATATAGGAAATTGAGGGGGAAAAGCCATTAAAACTTAATGGCTTAATAGCCATTAGAAGACACTTAATAAAATGTAAAAATAAAAGAGAATTTACTCTTACATTTCAGAGTCATGATTTTTAATTTTCTTTATAAACTGTCATAAATTTCATTTGATTATACATACTGCCAGAAATTCTTTAAGACGGTCTTCAATACTTCCTTTGTGAATTGTAAACAAAGCTGCAGCAATCTGGTTGATGGCTTTGGCCAAACAATGTATGTTGTTGCAGTGCCCTGAGAAGGTATGAAGAAGGATGTACAGACTCTATGTGACCACAAAAATCTCAGATAATACACAGAAGGCAGAACTTTAATGACTTTACAATCTACATAAATAGTGGCATGATTAAAAGTAACAGCTGGGATATGACATGACTTTTTCTCTTTCACTTTCATAAAGACTATTGTTTTTAAAAAATAGTGCAGCAAGGGGCCACATCTGGTTGCTTATTATTCTAGCATTTTAGGAGGCCAAAGTGGGAGGATCATTTGAGGCCAGGAGTCTGACACCAGGAGTCTGAGACCAGCCTGGGTAACACAGACCAGCATGGGCAACACAAAAAATTTAAAAAATTAGCCAGGCCTATAGTCCCAGCTACTCAGCAAATTAAAGAGGGAGGATCACTTGAGCTCAAAAGTTTAAAGATACAGTGAACTATGACTGGGCCACTGTACTCCAGCCTTTTACCAAAAGAACAACAGATCGTCAAATCTATGTTAACCAGGTAAATACTTTCAAAAACCTTTAAAAGAAATCATATATCAGTTTTACAGTGTTTTGGAAAGTTAAAAAAGATACACTTAGCGGTGTGACAAACATTTTATTGTTCAATAATTAAAAGGGAGTTGCATCCTCCCTTATCATGCCCTACCATATACATATTCCAGCACACATGAGCTCACTTTTCATACATCAGGAAACGGGGGCTTAGAAAAAGGGAAAAGATTACCTCCACATTACACAGCCAGTAAATGGCAAAACATAAGTCATATTTTATTATAAAAGAACATCAATTACTAGAAAAGTATTTACTATACCAAAACCCACAATTTTCCCACTGCCAAAACAATTTTAAAAAGTATACCTTCTATAGCAGGGCTATACTGAGACATCACATTACTGGCCAGTGTTGGCAAAGAAACTGCTACGAAGACCATGAGGAGGCAGGCGATTTTATATTCTTCTTCTGGACTAATGTTTTCTAAGGGAGAAAAATTAAGAATAAAATAAAGATATTTCTTCAAGATTAGTTAAGATTTGATAATCTAAACTAGATGAAACATGTTTTCAAGTAAAATTTGTTTATTATTTTAAATATTTGGAAATAGTAAAAACATTTTATAGAGCTCCTTAGAACTGGTTATAATTTTGTTATAAAAATATAGAATAAAGTAGAAACAACATATATAACCATTGGCTATTATCCACCATATAGGCATATTTCAAAGATCTCTACTGAAAAAGTAAGGTATGACCTTTTTTTTTTTTTGAGACAAGAGTCTCATTATGTTGCCCTCGGTAGAGTGCTATGGCGTCACAGCTAACAGCAACCTCCAACTTTTAAGCTTAAGTGATTCTCTTGCCTTAGCCTCCCAAGTAGCTGCCCGCCACAACACCCAGCTATTTTTTTGTTGCAGTTGTCACTGTTGTTTAGCCTCCCAGTAGGTGCCTGCCACAACACCCAGCTATTTTTTTGTTGCAGTTGTCACTGTTGTTTAGCTGGCCGGGGCTGAGTTGGAACCTGCCAGCCTTGCTATATGTGGTTGGCACTGTAACCTCTGTGCTGTGGGTGCTGAGTCATTAGATTGATTTTTGAATCATTAGATTACAGGACAAAAAATTTACTGAGAGCAACTGGAATCCTAAAATTTCCTAATTGAAAACAGATTAGAAATTATTATAAGAAAATTCTGTATTACAGTTCAGAAAACTTATGTCAAAAATTATTCTGCAAAATCACCAAAAAACTTTAATTTTTTTCTGAAATAGATAGGACTATGATTTAAAAGTCTACTATTTAAAATATATAAATGGTAAAAGATTCGATTTTCAACCTATTTTAGTATATAGAAGGAAATGGTCATGAATAAAAATACCTAGCACTGCCCTAAAGCCTTCAAATATAGACCATTCTAAAATGTTTCCTGTAATATGTACTCAAACCATGGGTTATCTGGGCACTTGACTTCTTAGTTGATACCTGGGAACTTCAGGTACCCCACTATTCACCATCATATATAACTAACTGAACATAAGAAAACAGGTAGAATAGGTTTTTAAATTTAGTTGGTTATAAAAAATAGAAGTGTGGGCAAATCACAACAACCCAAGTGACCAAAATTAATATACTATATGAACAAGGAAACAAAAGCATTGTTAAGTGAGAAAAGAACAGATGAAGTCAGTCAAATTCCATGCTGCCATCTCAAGGGAGGAGGAGAGAGAGGGTGTTTTAGTACCAGAAACAGATGAAATGCTGTTTACTTTGTTGACAAATCCAGAAAGATCTAGAGCCTTCTGGGTACTGTATATTAAAGGGCTGGCCATAAGAAATTCTAAATGCATAATATTATATAACACTGCACAAACTCTTTTGGTGAATAACTCTAGTACAATTAAAACAAAATACCCTTTTCTGAATATCAATTTTTTGCTATTTACCAGACCATCTCTTCACCAGCACAAAAATGCTCTTATCTCCCTCATCTTAAAAAATCCTCCTCTACTGGCATGCCTCTTTAACTATGTGGAGCTGTACTTTTCATCCCCCAGATGATGCCGGCACAAGAAGGCAGAGCTTCCTCCCCTCTGGCGAGTGCATGCAGCAGAGTTAGACAGCAACGTACCTACTCTGAAGTTTACTACAACAAAAGAGTTGAATGAATCTGTTTACATGTAGAATAATGTTTTTTTTCTTCAAGAGACACAATTGCAATAGTATTTTTTAGATTTTATCCAAGAAGTTTTTGGGCGAAAATCTTGGATCATTTTTATGTAGCATGATTTTCCTTGGGATGCAGATCTTACACAGTCCTTTAACATGAACCAACAATCCGGAGCACACTGAAGGGCCTTCTATATTGTGGCTTTAAGAACTGCAGTAAAACTCACTAAAAAGATGCGAAAATCTGATTAGGGCGAACCTATTAATCTAACACCCTGCCTTGTCTAGACTGACGACCTCTCCCTGTCCCGGACTAACTTTACTGTGAAATCCTACCACATTCCATGTCTGAAGTTTTGGATTCAGGTGGATTTTCCTTGTCTGTGAAAGAATACATGGATCTCCCTGGCTTTCTCAACCACATTGGCCACTCATGCTAACCCTGGAGATATGATCACTTTTGAACCCGTTCCCTTAACCTTTGCTAGGATACAAAAGTGAGAGCTTCATGCCCCAAAGGATCACGGCATAGTCCTACTACAGTATTTTGAAGTAGCCCTATGAATACTTAATTTTCAGCAAAATCCCTTGGCCGCACTTTTAAGGGTTTTTTAAAAATGTGTATAGCACACGATGGATTACATTCATAGTACCCAAAGACGGGTAAGATCACTCTGCATTCAGTCAACCTAAGACAGGGTCCAAACCATTGATGTTTGTATCCCCATGACGGTAAGACTGAAACTGCAAGAGCAGGCAACCTAAGACAGGGGCTATGTTTTCCGCCATACAAAAAACAAAAGAAGGAATTGTTGGGCCCTGCCATGTGCCTGAGGCCTAGTACAACTTCCTGAGCCTGACTAGAAGTAGATCCATCGAGCTACTTCTGCGTAGCAATGACTCAGCAAGGCCCGGCCTGAAACTGCCTCTACCTAGATACAGCCAACGTGGTACCATGCCATTGGCCCAACCCTGTCACGCACCTCATCCCCCGCCTTCTTTACCCCGCCCCTTCCCCACTCTCTATATAAGCGACTGCTTGACGCAATAAAGTTGAGTTCCTGCTTAAAAAAAAAAATAATAATAATAACAATAATAATAAATAAATAAATACATAATAGTATGTGCAACCAACTTAGCATTGGTCTGCTTCCCACCATTTCTGGTAAGTAACTCAGGCAATCTCAGCCATGACTTGGTTTACTTTCAGCCTAATAGTATAGATTTTTGTCTATTGTCACTTTTCAGCAACTCTTCACCCCTGGGGTTTTTGTTTTCACTCCCTCTTCCTTGTTTAAAACATCTGAGAAGAAAGGGAGAGAGTAAGCTCATTGCACAAAGCTACAGCTTCACAATTACTTCTTCTAATGAGAAGGGGTGCTGAGCTCAAGACTAGAACACAATAGGTTGACAATGAACAATTCTTGTCATAAACTATATGGCAATTAAAAGCCATAAGAAGTCTAGGTTTTGAAAATTGAAATATAAGCAATAGTTTATCACCTCGGTGATAGACTGCAGAATGTACCCCAATTCTTTAGCTTTCACTATACCCACACCCCCTTTGCCATGTGACTTTGCACTTTCTGTTTCTCTGGGCTCAGCCACGCGGCCTGCTTTAGGATAACAGGATGTAGGAGAACACAACACAAGCAGAGGCTTGAAAGGGGCTTCCATGATTAGACCGCTCACTCCTGCACTCTGCCATCACCATGAGAACACGCCCAGGATGACCTGCTGAAAGAGAAGTTTGTGGAACAGAACCAAGTCACCCCACTCATTTTAGCTAAGGCCATCATACACCAGCTGACAGTCAGCCACTCACTGGATATGGGAAGGATCCTAGGCAAAACCAGATTTACTGCCTGCCCCCTGAGCACAGCTTAAATCACCAAACCCACAAATACATGAGATAAATTTGCACTTAATAATTTAAGCAACTGAATATTGCAGTGGTTTTTTTACATAGCATTTTGGTGGAGATAGGTAATTAAACACAGCAAAGTTGGAGATTAAGGAGTATAACCTTTCTTGGGATAATAAAGCCCCAAATTCACATGAAATAGGATAAATTCAGCAATTCATCTGAGCACTTATAAATATCAAGATAAGTAATGTATTCTAAAACACCAAGATCAGAGTTGGAAGCCAGCAGCCCACTACCCACATCCAGTCTGGATGTGTCCCTATGGAAGGATGCAAGCACAATTTCATGTCTTTTAAGTCAGAAAGACTGAGTCCATGTTAGAGAGCTTACCTCTATTCATTAAAACTTATTTCCCTACCACAAATTGGATGTAAAATCTAAAGCTAAGCCCAAGTTCAGAAAAACTCAGGGTTCAATCAGAGAAAGAGAACCACTAGCAATGACACAAAATAGGAATTTATGATAGGGATGTGGCCTTAAGCAATTATGAGAACTGGTTAAAAAAAACAAACAGCCTCAGTTTGTCTGTTTCTTCTGTGTCTGGTGCTAAGCCTGAAGTTAGGTAGACAAGAAGTAGGCAAGCAGAACACTGACAACCCAAACCTGTTTGGAACAAGCTAGAACCTGTGTTTGCCTTTCTCTCCCTTCAACTTTGCGGCCTTAGGTGACGCGCAGGAGACATTGGCACTCTTGCCATAAAGCCATGCTCACACTTGGTCTGGGATTTGGAGGAGCTGAAGGAAGAGATCCTATGAGAACTGAAACTACAAGCCTGGCTGCTGGTCCACCAAGAGAAAAAGTACACAAGCTGACAAATGGTGTATGAACACATGTCCATACACGCACGTGTGCGCCTAGAGAAAAGTTTTTCAGCTCGAAAATCACTCAGAAATTACAATACTACAGATCCCTCAAAATAGTTCTCCCTCGACCCCCTCCACCCCATCTCCCCGGAAAACTAAAAAGGCAGCGAGTTACCTCCCAACCCTCCTGCACAGGAGCTGAGGAGGTAGAAATCCTCTGGGATACTTGAGCTGTGCTTGTGGGGCTCCGTGTTGACAGCGGTATCTGCCACTGAGCAGGAGCTGAGGCAGGGTCTCTTTTGGATTCTCTAAGACTTTTTGCATGAAAAGCTTAATCAATGTCTGTTGAAGTTTGGCGTCAGGTGTAGCAAATCTCAACTATGACGTATGCAATGCTATGCGGCTGACAAAATGCTTCCACGTGCATCGTGTTATTTAATTGAGGCTATGCTTTCTCAAAGCGGGTCTTCTCCTTAACCACACTTTATTATAGAAAGCCAAGGAGGAAAAAAAAAAAAAAAAAAAAGAAAGCCAAGCAGATTGGGGGTGATTTTCAGAGCTGCAGTCTGGAAGTGGCTACCAGGACTCTAGGCCAGGCCTTTTCACCCTGTATCTCTCGCTCCTTCTTTCTGCTCTCTGTTGTAGACATCTGGACCCAACTGCCAGTAGTCAGCTCTCAGAATCCTCTAGAGACTTAGGAGACTCCAGGGTCTCCCCCACCCCACTGCCATCCACAGTCTAGGCCGTCTGATGCTCCTGTCTCTGACCTCACTGTCACAGCATCTATCTGCAACTGTGCTAAGAACGGCTGCTTTATGACCAGGCTGGTGAACGAGAAGAAATAATAGCCCTGCAAGACTCATGTAAACAAGGACAGGATCTCCTCCAGAAACCCACCACAAGCACCCGTTGTCCCTCCATGGCCTCTTTTTATTTTCCAAAAGACGTCTTTCATAAAAACCATGAATGCACAGAGAAATCAGAAAGGGCCCTTTATCTTTTGGCCTTTCCCCAACCCCATCCTACCCCAACCCCAGGAGAATTCCTGGTGGACCCCACAATGTCGGAAGCTGAATAAGAACTTTTACTTATTTCCTATTGCTGCTGTAACAAATTACTATAACCTTAGTGATTTTTTAAAAATACACATTTATTATCTTAGTGTTTTAATAGTAAAAAAAACCTTTATTCAGTGTTTTAATCGTATACAAAAAACTGTGATAATTAGAAAGATAAACACTATAGTATCTGTGTACAAAATAAAGTGCAGTGGCTACGGGACAGGGAAACTGGATGAGGAAACGGCCCTGGGTAGCATCTCAACCTGCTAAGGATGAGAGAGTCTGAGTTTCTGTCTTTGGCTTAGTTGAGTCTTGGTTTGCCCAAGGCCAGGTTAAGGGACAGAGAGGCTACTAGGAAGGGGCAGATTCAACCAGGCTCTGCATCTCCCCCCCCCCCCCAGCCACTGCCGCCACACCCCCAGGGCATCAGGCTGGTCTGGCCTCTGGCCCAGAACAAGAGAAAAAGGAAACAGGGATAGGAATGTGGCTCTTTGTAACCCCAGCACTCTGGGTGACCTGTCTCTATAAAAAAGAAAACAAACAAACAACAACAACAAAAAAAACTAGCCAGCCTATCGTTCTAGCTCCTTTGGAGGCAGGAGGATTGCTTGAGACCAGAAGTTCGAGGCTGCAGGGAGCTATGATCACACCACTGCACTCCAGCCTTTGTGACAGAGCAAAACTCTGTCTAAAAGAAAAAGAAAACAGTTGTGAGGATGCTGGGAGACTAGCAATGAGAGGTTTGGGCAAGTTAACCCTGGGGACAAGCAGAACTGTGAAAGAGCTCTAGGTGGCCTCACTAGCAGTTTTAGGAGCAGGAGCATCTTTATGGGAGCCCAGCTCAGCAATAAGAATTACCACAAGGGGCGGCGTCCGTGGCTCAGTGGGTAGGGTGCCTGCCAGTCATGCAGGGTGAAAAAGCAGGAGGTCTCAGGGGACATGGTTGGCAAGGCCCTGCAACTCCCACTCAGCCAACCCTCGCCCTGCCCACCTGCTGCCCGCTGCTTCAACTAAGCTCACAGGGCTATAGTCTCTGGGAAGGGAGTGGCCATTCTCCAGACCTAGAGTCCAATAGTCCGGAGCCTGGGGATCACAGCTGTTAGCAACAGCCTTGAAGGATGAGTGGCGTTGCAAGGCCTGGCTCCGGCGGGCTTCCTGCAACTGGCTCCCCAGCTCCCGAACCACCAGGCACATTGCAGCCAAAACTTGCCCGGGACAGTGCCTTCACCCAAAGCCTCCTGGGCCGCTGGCCCATCTGCTGCCAGCAGGTGTGCACGCACTCCAGGGGCATAAAGCAGATGGCGAAGGAAAACTCCTCAGGTGCTGGAGCTTCAGCCAGCTCCACCGTGCAGCCCTCCAGCACCACCAGGCTCAGCGGTGCCGGCCCTCGCGACTCTCGAAGAACAGCAGGTTGCCATTGGGGACAAACCAGCATCTTCGGCCAGTGCCACTGGAGTTAGGTGGGGTCCCTGCCCCCACCCAAGTGCGCAGGAAGCCTGTGTGGTGCGCTGGGGAGTCACTCAGTGCATAGTGGGCTACACGTCTCTCATTCAACTTCATGGCTCCCACAAGAATTGCCACGCCAGTTCTGCGTCCGTAGCACAGTGGTTACGGCGCCAGCGGCATGAACCAAAACTAGCGGGTTCAAACCCAGCCTGAGCCAGTTAAACAATGACAACTGCACCAAAAAAAAAAAAAAAAAAAAAATAGCCGGGCGTTGTGGCGGGCACCGGTAGTCCCAGCTACCTGGGAGGCTGAGGCAAGACAATTGCTTAAGCCCAAGAGTTTGAGGTTGCTGGGAGGCGCCTGTGGCTCAAGGAGTAGGGTGCTGACCCCATATACCAAAGGTGTTGGGTTCAAACCCGGCCCCTGCAAAAAAAAAAAAAAAAAAAGTTTCAGGTTGCTGTGAGCTGTGATACCACCTCACTACTGAAGGTGACATGGTGAGACTCTGTCTCAAAAAAAAATTGCTGCATCCCTGAGGCTCAGTGTCTTCATCTGCAAAATGAGCTGGTCTTTCCTTCCTTTTCTCTCAAAGGAACCAACAGGGCTCATGGGGGAGGGCAGGAAACTTCTAACTGGCCAATCCTAACAGCTCAATCCTCCCACCACTAGTGGCGCTAGTGCCCAGGAGGGCAGTCAGAGGGAGGGTTGCTGCCACGCCTGGGGCCCATCCCCGCACCTCCGCTGCTGGAGCCGCCACCGTAGCCGTGGGAACCGGGAGACCCCACCTGGGAGCTCCTAACTTATAGTTCTATAGGTCAAAAGTTCTGAATACAGTACAGCATGCCTCAACTGAGTCAGCTTAGAGTTTCTCAAAAACAAGATCAAGGGGTCGGCAGGGCTCCTTTCTGGAGGCTCTGGGGATGGATCTGCTTCTATGTCTTACCACATCCAAGTTGTTGGCAGATTTCTGTCTCTTGTGACTATAGGGCTAAGGTCCTTGTCCCCTTGCTGGTCATCAGCTAGGAGACTCTGTCAGTTCCTTGTGGCCACCTTGCATTCCTCATCACACGGCCCCCTCTATCTGCAAGTCCTTCCCATGCTTCAGATCTCTCTGACATCCTCTCCTGCTGTTATGTCTCCCGCTTTTATAGGCTCATGTGATTACATTGGGTCTGCTGGATAATCTAGGATAGTCTCTCTATTTTAAGGTTAGCTGATTAGTAGCCTTAATTACATCTGCAGAATCCCCTTTGCCACGTAACACACTATAACCACAGGCATAACGGCAGCAGGTGGAGATCAAAAGGGCCAAAATTCTGCTCACCGTGGTCTGCCCTTCAGTGCCCTCCGTGATTCTCACTCATTCCACATGCAAAATGTATTCACCTCATCCCAAGGTCCCCAAAGGTCTCATCCCATCACAGCATCAACTCAAAAGTCCAAAGATGTCATCTAAATCTAACTCAAAAGTCTCACATCTAATTTTCATCACCTAAATCAAGAACAGATATGGCTCTGAGTATAATTCCTGAACTACAACTCCTGGGTCTCAATACCTCTCCATCTGTGAATGTGTGAAACTAAAAACAAGTCATCTGCTCTCAACACATGTAACAGTGATAGACATTATGCCTCAAAGGGGGTGATAGAAGGTAAAAAGGAGTCCCTGGCTCTAAAGAACTTTTTAAGTCCCACCAAACTCCATTAGTCTGGCCTCTTGGTTCTGCCCTCTGAGTCATCTTTCCTTTTTCATGAAAGTTGGTGTGTGTTTGTATCTAAGTATTTGTATCAGCTTTCTTCCTGCTGGCAGAATTGGGGGAATCTAACAATTTTCTTTCATTTCATATACTATGTCCCTTTTGGTATAAGTTGATAGTGTTTCTATTGGTGTAAAATTCTCAAGAATTTTGTCTATCTCCCGTGATTGTGATGGGATGGAAGCCAGATCCATAAACATTTTTTGAAATAATCTCACTTTTGTTTTTCATTTTTGCTAAGATGGCCGAGGGACAATGCTCTTAAACTTTCTAAAGGTCCCTGGGTTTGGTCGCAAGAATCTAAGTCACACCTTGTAACGTCTTCAGAGAGCCTTTGTGTGACGGAATTCTTTGACCTCTACAATCTGGATAGGCAGAGAATTCCCCAAATCATCACGTACTAGTTCCTTTTTGTTTAATGGTTCTTCCCTCTATTTATCTCTTTCCTCTCACATTTAACCAAAAAGAAGAAGAAACCAAGCTGTACCTTCAATATTTTGCTTGGAAATCTCTTCAGCAAAATATACATCCATCATAAGTTCTGCTGTCCACATAAATACAGTACACAATCCTACTAAGTTCTCTGCCACCATAACAAGGATCCCCCTTGCTCCAGCTTCCAAAAACACGTTTCCCTCTTCTTTGTAAGTCCTCAACAATAACATCCTTCAATTCCAGATTTCTACTATGTTTCTTCAAGGGATGTAGGCTTTCTCTGAGGTGATATAGTATTTCTCTATAATTCTCTTTACTCCTTCTCAGCTCTCACCAATAACATTTAATATCCATATTTCTATTAATAGTCTGTTCAAGGCAATCTAGGCTTTTTCTACCATGTTGCTAAGTCTTATGCAAGTTACTTTGCTTCTCAGGGTCAAATGTTTCTTCATTAGCATAGTAATTCTATTTTTTTTTTTTTTGAGACAGAATCTCACTATGTTGCCCTGGGTAGAGTGCTGTGGCATCACAGCTCACAGCACCCTCAAACTCTTGGGCTTAGGTGATTCTCTTGCCTCAGCCTCCCAAGTAGCTGGGACTACAGGTGCCTGCCACAATGCCCAGCTATTTTTTTTGTTGCAGTTGTTAGCTGGCCCAGGCCGGGTTCAAACCCACCACCCTCGGCGTATGTGGTGCCTGCATAGTAATTCTTGTTTCAGCTCTTAGGAGAGAACTCCACAGAGAGCTCTTTATCTTCTGAGTGGCTTGGGATTTTAGCCATTACCAGGTTTCAACAATAGTCATCAAAAATCCAGCAGTCACATTTTGGGCCAGTTCAAGGAAAGAGGAGGGTCATTTTGGCTAAGTTGTTTGCCTGTCTTGAAATCAGGGGTGAGCTGATGGTCTATGTCACAGGGGTCCTCAAACTACGGCCCGCGGGCCACATGCGGCGGTATGATTGTATTTGTTCCCATTTTGTTTTTTTTTACTTCAAAATAAGATATGTGCAGTGTGCATAGGAATTTGTTCATAGTTTTTTTTTAAACTATAGTCCGGCCTTCCAATGGTCTGAGGGACAGTGAACTGGTCCCCTGTTTAAAAAGTTTGAAGACCCCTGGGATCATCTCTGAGACAGAGCCCCCTGTGCCTTCTATTTCCTAATGCTTAGCTCAATGTCTAGGCCTTGCAGACAACCAGCCAACAGTTAATTTTTAATTTAACAAACTCGTGTCTAGTAGTTACTAAGCACTGTTCTAAGTGTAAGTATAATGTTCTAAGCATTATACACACACACACGCACAAAGGACATACACTATTATTGGTAACTTACAGATGAGAGGCTGAGGCATAGAGAAGCAAGTAACTTGCCCAAATTATAATGCTATTAAGGAATAGAGCCAGGATTGGAATCCAGGCAGTCTAACTCCAGACCCCACACTAAGGGATCTACTATGCTATGCTTCTTGGGTGCCATCCTTCAGGCCACCTGCTCTTCTTTTTTTCAAGTTCAGGAAGTTAGGCAGAAAGGCCACGTCCTCTTTTTTTTTTGGTTGCAGTTTTTGGCCAGGGCCAGGTTTGAACCCGCAACTTCTGGTATATAGGGCCGGCACCCTACTCCTTGGGCCACAGGTGCCACCCAAGGCCACATCCTCTTATTCATCCTAACAGCAGGGCTAGAAGTGGTGAGAAAAAGAAATCCCCACCCCCCACCCCCACTGCCTCCAGCTGGACCAAGAGAGAATTAAGGGAAGAGGGAAGAGTGATGCTTGGGAGAAGAAGAAAAGGAGGCGGTTAAAACCTGAGTTTGGGAAGGAGAGAGAGAGTAAGGAAGTTGGACATTAATGAGCTCAAAATGTAAAACGTTTCAACTCAGCCTGTTTCCAGGACTCATTGCAACTTGAAGCGGACTTTCCACATCTCTAAAACCATCATCCAGGGATGCTAAGAAATTCTAGAGTCAGAAAGCAAAGTGGAAAAGGGATGAGCAGTGGTCTCCACAGAGCCAAACCAGGCTGATCACACAGAGAGGGCCAATGAAAAGTTGATTGCATCGTGTTTTAAAATATTACCATTAATTATTGAGTCTAGCAGAGGGGAAGAAAGTGCTATTTAAAACTTCAACGCATTCTGTCATCTAGGGAAAAATTCTTATTGAGAAATACATCCCTGCATGATTTCTTCCCCTTGCAGAGGCTGGTCAAGGAAAGGATGAGGAAATACAGAAATGTTAAAACCTCTGTCATTCTTCTGTGCTGCTAAAGGTGAGGTCGCAAAATGTCAAGGCATGGGCCTGAGCTGGCCCACAGACCTGTTTTGTCTGGCCTGCATAACGTCAGCCTGCACAGTGGTTTCTTTCCCGTCAGTGTTTTAAATTAGAAATAGTACTTGCCAACATAAAAAAAAAAAAATAGGCAAGTATCCTTCAAAGATGTATTGCAAATAAGTTCTTCTGTTCTTCAGGTTGCCAAAACTCTTAGTCATCAGTCCTGATTAAAAAGTTCTTAACTTTAATGAAATCCAATTCATCAATCTTTTCTTCTATGGTTAGTGCTTTATATGCCCTGTTTAAAAAATTCTTTTTGAAACCTATGAAGATACTATCCTATGCTTTCCTCTAGAAGCCTCATTGTTTTACCTTTCACGTTCAGATCTACGATACATATTGAATTAATTTTTGTGCATGGTGGGGATTCCAGATTCGTTTTTTTCCACGTGAGTATACAATTGCTCCAGAGCCACTTTTATTGAAAAGACTGACTTTTCCATCAATGCATTATGATGGCTTTTTTATTGTCAATCAAGGGATCATACATATGCGGATATATTTCTGTACCATTAATCTATCATTTGCAACAAGACTACATTATCTTAAGCACTCTAGCTTTATAATAAGTTTGAAGATATGGTAGTGCAAGTCCTCCAACTTTTTTCTACTTCAAGATTATTGTGACAATTCATTGGGCTGAACACTTAAAAACTAGTGCATTTATGTGTGTATGTTATAATGTACAAAAAAAAGTAAATAACACAAAAGGAGCTTACTATGGAGTTCGGGAGATGAGACATTGAGTCTCTCTCAAGGAATCAGAAATCTAGCAGCTCAGGAGCCTGCATGGCAGTAACCCAGGGCTGCCGTTACGCACAGGGTATGCAGGTTCCTTTTGCTACAGTCCTCACCATTCCCCATTGTCCCTACCACTGAAGCAGACGGGCCAATGCCACTTCTTGTCTTACTGGTAATTCACTTCACTCATTTATATTGCTGCCTGGACCCTGGGGGGGTATTTGAATTAATGGACGGATAGAGCAGAACCTGTGGATAAAGCTTTGAGTGTGTGAAGGGGTGTCCCTGGTAGTGGAGAGGAGAAAGTGAAATTGCAGTGGATAGTTGAAGGAAATGGAGAGAAGCCTGAGAGGCCCCTCTAGAGCAAGCTTTCACAACCTCCACACCATTGACATTTGAGGCCAGGTCATTCTGCCGTGCGCACACTGCCCTGTGTAGTGTGCAGTGTCTAGCAGCATCCCTGGCCTCTACCCACTAGATGCCAGTAGCATCCCTCGGTTGTGACATCCAAAACTATCTCCAGACATTGTCAAATGTTCCCTTGGGGGCAAAGACAGAATTGCCCCCAGTTGAGAACCACCAGCCTAAACCAGCAGAAGAAACCCTGCTGTGAGGCTAGGGCACTGGATTAGAGGCTAGCAGGACCACCCTCCCCGACCTGGCCTCAGCCAACAGAAGCAGCATGACAGATCTATAGAAAGGGAAGGAGGAAAACTTTGAAAGGGAAAGAGGGGACAGGGCAGCGTGGTGCTGATGCCACACTCCGAGTGCTATCTTCTCTCATAGAATACGTTGTGAATAGTGTCCCTGCAGTTGTGCAACAAGACCTTGGATACAAACTATTAATCTATCATAATACTTCAAAGCTCTCAGTTTCATAAACATTCTGCAAGTTGTGCACCTCTTCTATTCCACCCTGCCCTCCGGACTCATCCACACAAATGGCCCCTGTATGTGATGTCTGGTGGGGGTGGGGGTGAAGAGATGGTCAATCTATGGAAGTAAATTCCCAGGAAGCTTATCAGAGCAAGAAGCGACCAGTATAAAAACATCTGTCCCTCCACCACTACCTCTGCTTCTTAGAATCTCCAGAAAGGTTGGAACACAGGCTCCCTCCACATATGGGTCGAGGTTCAAGCCAATTTCATTAGAATTTCAAAGGACCTGCTTCACAATTCTGGGTATCTGTATTTAATTTGCTTTGCTTTCCTTTGTCCCGTTCCCCAAGCATTATCTTTCTTCCTTTTGGCTTCCTTTCAGCCTTGTAGTTTTGATTAGCTCTTAAACAGGGGTGGAGGTACATGCTCAGCTCTGCCCCGCTGTGCCCTGAAAGGGAGTAGTCTCCCTCCCCAGGTACAAGAGCAAGGGAAAAATTTAAACAATAAAACTGACTAAAAGTTTATCAGCCTTGATTATCACCAGGCACCAGTGATCTACACAATGGAAAGGATAAAATACTCCTCTCTCCCCAAAATATTCTGTTGCTCTATGTTCTAAACAATTGCTGTGGCTATTGTTGAGTTATATATATATATATACAAAAATATATATATTTATATATGATATTTCCTTGTTATTGTTTGGGATTCATTGAGGGTACAAAGAATTAGGTTACACTGATTGCATTTGTTAAAGTCCCTCTTATAATTGTGTCCCACCCCCAAAAGGTGAGCCAGACACCGTGACCCCCCTCTCCTCCCCCCCTCCCCACTTGCTCATTCCCCTACCCACCCCCCACTTGTATTAGCTCATCTGCTGCCTTCATATTAGATTGGAATCTTGCTTCTCCATTCTCGTGATGCTTTACTAAGAAGAATGTGTTCCACCTCCATCCAGGTTAATACAAAAGATGTAAAGTTTCCATCTTTTTTAGTGGCTGAATAGTATACTATATGTATTTTTTTAACATAGGCAGTCTCCGGGTAATAGATGACCAACTTACGGCATTACAAATGGACTCCCAAGGCTCCCCAGAAGGACAGTTTATAATTAAGTAATTAATAATTTGGGGACTAGTTTCTTCCGTGCATGTAAACAAGCCCACAAGGTGTAAGAGGCACTCAGGCACAGCATCGTCACGCTGGCTGCTAGTCTCACAGACAGAGCAGCGGCTGACAGGAACACGGGAACACGAAGAATCAGAAGGT
>CAUYPK010031973.1:0-23310 GCA_963574355.1 Loris lydekkerianus | reverse complement strand
TGGAATTTGAAAGGCCCTATAAATCATCCATACACGTCCAGTCCCCAGAGAGAGTGAAATGACCTACCCAAGGTCACGCAGTTACATTGGAAGTTGTGGGCTTTTCTAGGAAAGAGAGGCACCAAAACTCTCAGCAGGAATGCAGCCCCCTAAGGACCTTGGTCCTACTGAGTACTGGTTCTCACCTGCATCATTAACACTAAAGTGTCATCTCTAGGACAGCACTCGACATGCTCATAGTCACATCCCCAACATCAACCCCGCTGGCTTCCATCACTCTCCCTGTAAAAGCCTCCTCCACATGGCCAGGCCCCTGGCAGACACAACACTCAGTTGAGCAGAAGCTCCAGGAGCAGCAAGCCCACAGTGGCTGCTGGGCAGATGGGTCAGGGACAGCAAGGTTCATGCACAAGTCGGACCCACCTGCGTCTGTGCCTGCCACTGTCAGCCCACCCTGCCAACCCCTCGGGCCCTCAGGTCTGGTAGCCCTCACATTGTACAAAATGACAACTTGCAGAAAATTCTCCTGATAGACCCTCAGCTCAGATCCTGAGCACAGCGGGTGAGAGTGGCCCTATGTTCCCCTCTGCCCTCTTCCTGCTCCCCAACCTGCCTCCTTCCTGCCACAGGACCCTTCCTCAGGCTACCATACTCTTCTTTTCGTCTCCTATTAAATCCCTGTTACTCTTTCAAATATCAATCAATCTGCCCCTTCCTCGGGGGAATCTCCCCAACCACACAGGGCCAATGCACTCTCATAATCCTGCAGAGCACTTCAATGTTGCTATGACCTCGGGTATAATCTTATGTTTATTTGTAGGAAGCTGTTATCTCCTCACCCTGGCCGTAGGCGGGCTGTTGACCAGAGCACCGGCAGGTGGCCTCCCCAGCATGATGGTCTCAGTGAACTTCTTACGGTCCCCAAAGAGAGCTCTGTGGCTTCTTCAGATCCAGCCTTGGAATTCACTCACCATCACCCGACTTCAGCTGCTTTCCACTGGTTATAAGTGAATCACTGAGTCCGGTTCAGATTCAACTGAACTGGGGAAGGGTAAGGCCATATTGCAAAGAGTATGTGGGACATACTTTGCGCAGTTGTCTTTGATAAATGCACTCTGCTACTCTGCTACCTTTCCTTCTTTCATTGAATCCCTAGTGCCAGCACAAGAGTTCAATATTTATCGGATATGTAAGTAGATGGATGGATGAATAAAAATATATAGATGCATAAAATCGAGAAGGAGGAGGAAGGAGGGCAGGCAGGCGAGCTCGGCGAGCACGGGCAGGGAAGGAAACGCCAGCGAACCTGCAGGAAACAGGGTCACTCTTGGAGAACTGACTGTCCAAGGGGCGGTTCTGATGTAGTCCCTGCCCAACACATTCAGGCGCAATTTCTCGTCCACGTGTGGGCATGAACTCATTTCAATACCAATCAGAGAAAAATAAAATGAGGCAAACAAACTGCTACAGAAAACAAACTACAACCACCACGAGGAGCCCGAGGGGCGCGTGGCGCATTAGGACGCCCAGAAGAAATAGAGTTTAATTATCTGCACATCCTGATTTCGTGCAGGTCGCAGGAGAGAGGTGCCTGTGTTTTATGCTGTGTCATGCAGCCGGGGGCACTGGGGGCAGAGTGATGTCTCTGTTCTGAAGCCAATGATTCAATAATGTGCACTTCTTGATCTATCCCCCCCGTGGGTGACAGGTTAATAAAACTTGAGTCAACTTGGTAGATTGCCCTTCCGCGTTCCTGTCATGGGGTGGAGCACAGGCAGAAATCTTGAATTGCAGTCTGGAGCAGGCAGAGCCTTTCCTTGAAAGAATCAGCCTGTCCCCAGGCCTGCCTCAGCATCCCCAGAGCTTCCCAGGGACTGGGCACCATCCCGCTTGATGCGGCCAGTGGGACCAGTCTCACTGCTCAGCCTCCTCCACGTGGCCAGGCCTATGGCAGACACAACACTCAGTTGAGCAGAAGCTCCAGGAGCAGCAAGCCCACAGTGGCTGCTGGGCAGACGGGTCAGGGACACCAAGGTTCATGCACAAGTCGGACCCACCTGCATCTGTGCCTGCCACTGTCAGCACACCCTGCCAGCCCCTCGGGCCTCAGGTCTGGTAGCCCTCACATTGTACAAAATGACAACTTGCAGAAAATTCTCCTGGCAGACCTTCAGTGAATACATTACTCAGGAGGAGCCGTCCTGAGCCCATTAACCAGAACAGAACTTGACTGTGATTCTGGGACTCCCAACATTCAGGAATAATCTCAGTCAACAGGTTAAGTGTTACAAGGGCCCCCAGTCTGGCGAAGAGAGTACAGGTGTACCTTGTTTTATTGAACTTGGCTTTATTGCTCTTTGTAGATTTTGTACTTTTTACAAATTGAAGGCTTGTGGCAAACTCTGCGTCATGCAAGTCTCTAGGGACCATTTCTCCAACTGCAGGAGCTCACTTGGTATCTCTGGTCACATCTGAGAAGTTTGCACACTATTTCAGACCTTTTCATTATCATTGTACCTGTTGTGGTGATCTGTGATCAGTGATCTTTGATATTACTCTTGTAATTTTTTTGAGGTGCCGTAAACTGCTCCCATACATGTATAAGATGTCAAACTTAACACACTGGTGTCTGCTCAGGAGTTACCCATAACGCGGATCATTTCTTTGTAAACACTTTCCATCAATAATCTGTTAACACAGCTACTGTTCCTGGACTTATTTCTCCCATTCTCATTTCCCAGTTGTCCCAAATTCAGCCTATTTTATTCTTTCGCCCTGCCTTCTCTCTCAGCTGCTTATAATACAGAATCACCCAGCACCTTTAACATCTTAACCCCCAGTTGATTGGCAGTTTTCAGTGGAAACTCTCCATGTTACTGGGAAAGTCTGACTGGTCAGCAATGTGTTAGTCCACAAATGTTGTGTGTGTTCCACCTGCCCCACTCACCAGTGTCTACCCATCTCTCTTCCTCTTCTGGAGCCTCTCCATTCCCTGAGACACAAGGACATTGAAATTAAGCCAGTTAATAACCCTGCAATGGCCTCTCAAGTGTGTTCAAGTGAAAGAAAGAGACATACGTCTCTCACTTTAAATCAAAAGCTAGAAATGATTAAGCTTCGTGAGGAAGGCAGGTCAAAAGCTGAGACAGGCTGAAAGCTTGGCCTCTTCCAACAGTTAGCTAAGTAGTGAATGCAAAGGAAAAGTTCTTGAAGGAAATTAACAGTGCTACCCCAGCAAGTACACAAAAAGTGAAACAGGCCAATGGCCAACTCGGAGAAGTTTGAGTGGTCTGCACTCAAACCACCCACAACATTCCCCTACGCCACAGTCTGCTCCAGAGCAAGGCCCTGACCCTCTTCAACTCTGAATGCTGAGAGGGGTGAGGAAGCAACAGAAGAAAGCTTTGAATCTAACAGAGGTTGGTTCCTGAGGTTTAAGGAAAAAGAACTAACGTAAAATGCAAGGTGAGGCCGCAGGTGCTGGTGGAGCAGCTGCAGCAATTATCCAGAAGATCCAGCTAAGATGACTGAAGAAAACACCCACACGGAACAACAGCTTTTCAATGTAGATGAAATAGCCTTCTACTGGGAAAAGATGCCATCTAGGCCTTTCATAGCTAGAGAAAAGAATTCAGTGCTTGGCTTCAAAGCTTCAAAGCACAGGCTGACTCTCTTGTTAGGGACTAATGCAGCTGGCGACTTTAAATTGAAGTCCAGTGTTCATTTGCTATTCTGAAAATCCTAGGGCCCTTAAGAATTAAGCTAAATCTACTTTGCCTGTGGCTCCTAAATGGAACGACAGAGCATGGATGACAGCACATCTGTTTACAGCATGGCTTACTGAATATTTTAAGCCCACTGTTGAGAACTACTGCTCAGACAAAAAAGAGAGATTCCTTTCCAAATATAACTGTTCACTGGCAGTGCACCCGGTCACCCAAGAGCTCTAATGGAGGTGTACCAAGAGATTGGTGCTATTTTCATGCTGACCAACACAATATTTATTCTGCTGTCGGTGGACCAAGGACTGATTTCGACTTTCAAATCTTATCGTTTAAGAAATTCATTTCATACATACATCTTTAGCTTCCATAGACAGTGATTCCTCTGGTGGATCTGAGCAAAGTAATTGAAAACCTCTGGAGAGAATTCACCATTCTACACGCCATTAAGAGCATCCATGATTCACAGGAAGAGGTCATTACATGAACATGAACAGGAGTTTGGAAGAAGTACATTTCAGCCCTCATAGATGACTTTGGGGCTACAAGACTTCACAGTGGAGGGAGTGACTGCAGATGTGGTAGAAATAGCAACAGAACTGGAATAGAAGTGGAGCCTGCAAATGCGGCTGAATTCTTATAATCTCATGATCAAATTTAAACGGATTAGGAGTTACTTCTTACGGATGAGCAAAAAAAAAAAAAAAAAATGATTACTTGAGATGGAATCTTCTCCAGGTGAAGATGCTGTGAGTATTGTTGAAATAACAACAAAGGATTTAGAACATTCCATAAAGTTAGTTGTTAAAGCAGCAGTCGGGTTTGAGGGGATTGACTCCAATCTTGGAGAAAGTTCTCCTGTGGGTAAAAATGCTATCAGACAGCATCGCGTGCGACAGAGAAATCTTTAGTGAAAAGAAGAGTCAATGAATGCGGCAAACATCATTGCTGTCTTATTTTAAGAAATTGCCACATCCACTCAACCTTTAGCAACCACAACGCTGACCAGTCAGCAGCCATCAATATTCAGGCAAGACCCTCCTCCAGCAAGAGGATTACAACTCGCTGAAGGCTCAGAAGATTGCTAGCAATTTTCAGCCATAAGATATTTTTTTAATTAAGGGATGCACCTCGTTTCTTAGACACACTGCCATCGCCCACTTAATAGACTACAATATAGTATAAACATAACTTTTACATGCACTGGAAATCCAGAATATTCATGTGACTCACTTTATTGCAATATTTGCTTTATTGCAGTGGTCTGGAAGTAAGTCTGCAATAATTTCAAGACATGCCTGTATCTAAATAATGCACTCTCCTTTTTTATGTATGTCTTGCCTTCTTTCATAAACAGTAGTTAATAAGTAGTTGCTAGGCTCTTGCTATTCTTATCAGCTACTTAAAATGACATCCTTACCATAATGTTACAAGGTGCCTGGTATTGCTTTTCACATGGAGGTGAAGACGCTGAGATGCAGAGAGACTCAGTGATGGGAAAGGCATCATGAATGGTGAATGGTGGAAGGAGATTGAGTCCTAGGCCTGTGTTTCCAAAGCTGGGTCTCCTCCTTCTCTGCAGGTGGTCTCCTGCTGAGCGTGTGTGCCCGTTCTGTTGGGGACAGTGTGGCTCACCATTCAAAACGGGAGATGGACAATGTGCCCATCTTGCAGCTCAGAGGGCTGCTCAGGACATCCCGGCACAGGTGGACCAGATGCAAATCCAACCACGATCCACCAGCACTGGGACTCCCCCAGTTCTCTGTTTATCAAAGGTGAGCAGAAGCAGTCACTGACCTTCACAGAGACTCACCCTGGACAGGGAGCCATCTGGGGCAGCAGGAGGGGGACAGACACTCCCATACGTGCCTTTACCCTCTAGCTTGAGCTTTCAGGACCCACTGGGATCAGCCCCTAGTAAGAGGGACTATTTGAGCTGCTTTCTGAGAGTCTATACCCTGCATCCTTGTAAACACGCAAGTGGTAGGTCCTGCCATTGTTATATTTAATAGATAAGCATACTGAGCCATGGAGAGGGCACGGAACTTGCCCAAGGCCTCACAGTGATGAGTGACGCAGCTGGGATTTGACACACTCCCAGCCAGGGGTCTGCCCCCCACACCTCCATACTGTCCAACATGTGCTTTGGGAAAATGGCTACATCATCTAGTTTCTAGAGCTGCCATAGTAAAATACCACAGGCTGGGCGGCTGGAACAACAGAAACTCACTTTCTCACAGTTCTGGATTCCCAGTGTCAATGTCAAGTTGTCAGCAGGTTTGGTTTCCTCTGACCCTCTTTGCTTGGCTTGCAGATGGCCATGTTCTCACTGTGTCCTCCTGTGGTCTTTCCTCTGCACACACATGTCCCTTCGTGTGTCCAAATCACTTCTTTTTATAAGGACACCAGTCATATTGGAGAGAGACCATCTAATGGCCTCATTTCAACTTCACCTCTTCAATGACCCTGCCCCCAAACACAGTTGCATCCTCAGGTTCTTGGCGGTCAGGACTTCAACCCCTATTCCATGTGCGTTTTAAGTGGACACAGTTCATCCCATAACATCTAGAAATTGGGCAGTGACCACAAAGGGGACAGAAATAAGAAGGGGGAAAATTGAGAAAGTGTGAGATTCTTTTCCTCTTTCCAGAACCTGGAGTAGGTTTTCTTTTTCCTAAAAAATAGTGGTCCTGCGAGGAGAGAATGGCAACACCAGAGTGGTGCCAGGGACAGGCTGGTGGGGACAAGGAAGCACAGAGTGCTTCCTGGGAAGTGAAGGGAAGAGGTTCATGAGGAAAGAGCCAGGACAAGCATGGTGATGCACTTGAGACAGTGACGGTGGCAAAGAAGAGCCCAAGGGTCCTGTGGGCCAAAGATGGGAGGCTCTGGCTGGCTGGCCTGACCCCACCAGCCCCTGATCCTCCAAAACAATGGGAAACTCCCATGCCAGTGCCAGAGTGTGGCTTACCTCTTCCCTGAATTACAGTGTCCGGGAGCTTAAATGTCAACAGGCAGTTTGTAGGCACAAGACTCGGACTGTGGGGTACCCAGGTAATCACACCTTTTTTTGTTTGTTTCTTGAGACAGAGTCTCACTTTGTGACCCTTGGTAGAGTGCCATGGCATCATAGCTCACAGCAACCTCAACTCTTGGGCTTAAGTGATTCTCGCCTCAGCCTCCAAAGTAGCTGGGACTCAAGGTGCCTGCTGCAATGCCAGGCTATTTTTAGAGTCAGGGTCTCGCTCTGGCTCATGTTGGTCTTAAACCTATGAGCTCAAGCAATCCACCCACCTCGGCCTCCATGTGCTGGAATTGCAGGCGTGAGCCACCACACCTGGCCCCACACCATCTTGTTACTTGTGCCAAGGATGCTGGCAAGTGGGGGAACCCATGATGTTTAGTGGAGTCTAATTTCTGGGTTCTAGGCAGGGTCATACTATTTGGTAAAGAGTTATTCACAGAAAGTGAACCCAGACACTTGCAGGCAAGGTGAATTCCTGCATTGAGACGGCCATTACAGCCTTCCTGGGCCTGTGCTGTTTGCTGCAAAAAGGGGGAAAACAGACCAAGAAACAAACAAAGCAGATTATGTATCTTAAAAACTAACAAGGAGGGGACTCCTCTGAAGCTCGGTCTCTCTCTGGGCCACAGAGGACGCTGGGGAATCCCCCGGTCACCCCTGTCCCTTTGATTCCAGCCGCTACGCTTTCTGACGGGAATCAATGAAGAAGGATTGCATTTTTCTGTGCCCTGAATTATAAGCAAAACACATGTGGAAATCGAGAAATCAATTTTCAACCCTAGAGGCTTCCTAGAAGTCCATCGTCTTCCCCAGAAAGTGAACATGAAGGGAAGAAATTCTAAACCTTCAGCATGACCTTGGCCTTGGGTGAAGATTGACAGGTTTGTTGATAGACTCCTCTCTCCCTTTAAATTGCAGAGACATCACGCCAAAGACCCCCAAGTCCATCCAGTCTGTGGCATGTGGACATGCATATACGTATGGATATGTGTGCATGGAAGCATCCATATGTGTGGTTGTGTGTGTGTGCACAGGTGCATGGATGTGTATGCATGAGTATGTGTGTGTGCTTGCGTGTATGTGCATGGGTATGTGCAGTGTGTGGTTATATGTGCATGGATGTGTGCCTGGGTGTGTGCATGTATGGTTGTGTGTGTCTGTATGCATGTATGTTTGGGGGGAATGAGGGCTAATGGGGATCCTACCAGTGAATCCCGAGATTTGTAGCTTTCTCAGGAGTAGACAGCAGATCTTGGGGCCTGGTTTCTCTCTGTAACCATCACCAGTATCCTATGGTTTGAGCCCTAGGCCCCATGGTTCTAGGATTCCTGGGACAGAGACACCCTCCCAGATTCTGGCTGGTGGCTGCCATAGACGATGAGAAGCCAGGGAGGGTAGGCATGGGCTGTGCTGTGGCCCTCTGTGCCTCCGGGACAGAGCAGCCACACTACGTAAGGGCTTCTGTCTGCCAGACTCCCTGACCCTCTGCTGTGGCCCCAAAGTCCAGCTCTGGAGGAACAGCATCCCCCTGGCTCTTGACCTCCAGAAATAAGAGACAGGAGAGACCATCTGCAGGCCGCGGGCCTAGGAATTTACAGCCCAGTCTGTCTCCTGCCGTCTTCATTGCAATGATTATCACTATTATTTACTGTTATTTGGAGCTTTCCACAAGCCCCACATGGCGGTAGCCCACCACAGAACTGGCAGTCTGGGCTCTCAAATCCCACCTCTCACCCCATCATTAGCCTGCTCTCTCTTTACCATCTCATGGGGCTCCCTCGAGCCATGAGCCGGGGCCAGGGACAAGTTTTAGATGCCCTGGCCGGGACCAGCAGGGAGGCAGGGCCACAGCAAGTGAAGGGAAATCCAGCCCCAAACTCTCATCTTAGGCCATCCGGGCTGCTTTAACAGCATCCCATAAACTGGGTCACCCACTGACAACAGAAAGGCATCGCTCGTGGTTCGGGAACCTGGAACGTCCAAGATGGAGATGCTAGCAGATTCTGTGTCTGCTGAGGACTTCTTCCTGTTCATAGATGGTACCTTCCTGCAGTGTCCCCACACGCTGAAAGGAGTGAGGTGGATCGTTGGCACTAATCCCATTCATGTGGGCTGTACCCTCATGACCTAATCAGCCCTCCAAGTCCCCATCTCTAACTACCATCACATCGGGGGTTAAGTTTCAACAAACACCCTTGGGAGGACACAAGATGTAGTCTACTGCATTCACGAAGGGCAATCTTCTTGTAGATGATCAAGGCCAAGGACAAAACAAGAGGATTAAACCGCAGGAGGGGGGACTCCGGCCGGGCCCACAGGAGAACCTCTAATGGGCTTTGTAATCAAAGAAAAAAGCTAATCTTACCACCTGCGACTCACCAGCTGCCTGACATAAGCAGACACTGTGCCTAACTCTCATTTCCCATTGCTGGAGTGGGGGTGAAATCGAGAGCCTTCACTAGACCTGGGAAGAGAGGTAGGGATGCAATAAATGGGTTACTGCTCCTGCAATGACTGATGAAATAATAACCTATGTTTGCAAACACTGGGGCCACTCCATACACCCACATTCCAGGAAGATGAACAATAAACCAGCTTATTGCGTGCCCCCTAAGTGTCAGACACTGTTCTGAATGCTGGTGCCCACAGTACAAGTCAGTTTATTATTTAACAGATAAATGTTGGGATTGAACGCAGCCATATCCACCAAGCACATAACCAACATTTCACAAATTGTAACCCGGTGGTTGGTGGCCACAGAACATGACAACAGATGTGTTAGGGATTACGGGATCAAGGGATATCTTGGAACACGGGGTCTCCCTCCCACCTAAGGTGAATGTTATCAGCTGTAAGAGATGTACCTTGCCCATTTGATCTAAGAGCACATGTTCCTGATTGGATAGTCCAAACAGACTTTGGGTCCTTTTGCAGGGTGTGTGTGTGTGTGTGTGTGTGTCCTAAGATCTATTGTTTTCCCCACACAAAGAGTCAGATAAAACTTGCAGCCATCTGCATGATCTTTCCGCAGCTTTACGCTCTGCAACCGTTTTTGTGATGTGATCCAGCCCCAGCCAAGGAGACAGACACGTCGTCGCAGGACTGAGAGCTGCACGACAGTCACGGCCCTTTGTATCCTTGGTTTCACAAAGTACAAAAATAGGTGGCAAGGCAAGCTGGAGACAGCTCAGATGCTTGGCTCAGACAACTGCAGGCGAGAGAAAGAAGGGGAGGGGGGGGCGAGGTGAAATACAAGGGAAGGAAAAAAGAAAGAAAAACCAGCCACTTAAGGTCAGAGCGGTGAGAATAACATGAAAATGCTGCCAACAGAGTGGAATCCAGGCGCCTTCGAGGTTGGAAATGTGACAACGGAGCTGTTGTTGCCCATAGGTCGGTGTCACTGTTGTAGTCTAGTTGGAAACTGTGATGCTAGGTAGAAACTTGGTGGGGGAGGTAGGCTGGGCCCCAGATCTCAGAGGGGGGTGTGCAGGGTCCTCGCAGGGAGGGCCTCCAACCCACAAACGACAGAGGCGCGATGCCCAGCCTCTTCCATTCTTGAAGGCTGATGGAACAGATCTTTGATGGATGGCATCTGATGGGACGGCATGCAAATGTATGCAAACGAGGCCTGGGAGAACCTGGTGGTGCTTTTCTTTGTTTATTTAGTTCAGACAGAAGAAATATATGCTTGTGCAAACAAATCAGAAAATTACAGATATGCACGAAGAAGGAAATCAAAATCCTTTGTTAACCCACTACTTAGCAAAAACAAACAAAAAAACCATTGCTAACATTTTGGTGTACACTCTTCCAATTTGCAACCCATAGATACATATACAGTTGAGTTTTTTTTTTTTTTTTTTTTTTCCCCTAACTAAAATGGGCTCTTAGTTTACATACAGTTTTGTAACCTGCTTTTTTTGCATTGAAAATATATCATAAATGAGTGTGAGGCACCACGCGTTATTTAACAAACTCCCTGTTGTTGGAAATATAGATTGTTGTTTAGCTTTCTTAGCCAGGGTTGGAAGATCCCACAACTCACTTGCAAGAGTCAGAGTACCTACAAAATGCACAGGGAACCTGGTCCTCCAGGGAAGCGAGTGTGTGTCCAGGACATGGGTGGAGAGAAGAGGCTGGCTGGGGAGGAGACAGAATCATTTTTATTCTTTCAGGGGCTAGTGGGAAAAGGTGTGTCTAGATATCAAGCCTGAAGCAAGGGACATAGACCCTTTGTGGTCACCCTGGCAAATACTATCACTACCCAGGAGTGGCTGTCAGCGGTGAGTGTGGTGAGGCAGCATCCCCAGGAGAACAGAAAGGAGACACATGCCAATAATTCACCATCTCCTCTCTTTGCATCACAAATTTGGCAGCCCCAGCACATAGAGCCCTGTATCAGCTATTGCAAAGAAGGACAAATAGAAGCGGCCATCACCTCGGTCTGATGGGGAGACACAGCTAAGGACAACAAATATACCCGCTGCACTGTGAACCCAAAATGATGCATACAGGCTGTGCCTGCCAGTGGGAAAGGCACGGGGCAAGAGGGTTCTCCAGTCACCTGTAGCTGCACAGCTGCTGCACGCTTGGCTCTGTACAGAGCATCTGTACAATCCTGGGAACAACACTGCTGGGGAAGCCACCCGTCTGTGGATGGGAACCCTGAGGACCAGAGAGCCATTGACTTGCCCAGGGTCACACAGGTCACTCAGAGGCAGAGCTCAGGGTGCATTTGGCTCTTCTTGGACCCCATATAAAAGGACAGTCTGCAGAGGATTGGCTGCAAGAGGAAAGGTTTCTAGGAGCCGGTGACTTTGGAGATCCTCTTTGCAGAAAGGAAAGGGCACAGGAAGTGGGAGAGAGGAAAGGAAGCTGGGATTGCCCCAGCAATGAGCAAATCATGAGGGAGGCAGCAGGGTAGACAGAGGGTGCAGGAAGCCTGCAGGTGAAGAGCATGCATCTGGCTGACCCAGGACCCCCACAGGGTGGGTCAAGATGGGATCGGAAGTGGGGAGTGAGAGGGATCCATGGTGCCCACCCACATGGGGGGACTCGGTACCCAGCCCTTAGCGCAAAGGCAGAGAGGGAGCAATTCTCTCTCCCAAGCTCCAGTCCTTGCCACCGCCCCCCACCCCCACTGTTCTTCCGTGGCGCCCCTTTAATTACAGCTTAGAGCCCCAGGTGAAAGCCACTTTGGGCAAGATTTATTAGGCTTCTCCCTTTGCCGCTGAGCTTCATTTGTTTCACTCCATATTTGCTGGTGGCTCTGGTGTGGCACTAATGTCCTCTTTGGGGTCCATGTTCCTCCAATGTCCTCCTGGAGGCCAGAGGGGTCATCCAGCCTTTTTATTTGCCCACCTAGTTTGTTTTTTAATTACATCGAGAGGGGAGAGCAGGGGCTTTGGGCAGATTTCTGCAGCAAATATTTATCATTATTGCTAGTATTTTCATTGCTAATAATAATGGCAAATGAGAAACTGTAATCCACAGGATTGGGGCTGTTAATTGAAAAACAATGCTGAGGAAAGCTCCACCGCGGATGAAACTGAGAAAGGAAAAGCAGAAGCGAGCCTGCCTCCTCCCAGGGGGCAGCTGGCCGTGCCAAGGCCCTTCCCGCCCTGCAGGGACGCCTGACCTGTGTCCTGGGTCCAAGAGAACATGTTTTCATTGTTGTTTTTGTTTTAATTCTAGGAAATGGGTTTGGGAGTTTTTATGGACTGCAATGGGAGGGAAAACGAAAGGGATGGAGCCGTGACACCAGCTGCAGTCAGCCCCTGCTCAACCTCTCCAAGTCCTCCAACTGCAGAGAACTACAGCAAAGGAAAGGAGAGGCCAGTGTGCGTGAGGATGCAGGCAGAGAAGCCCCACCCCACCCCCATGGCGAGTGAATACACTTGGTGGCCTGTCTGGAAAGCTCTTTGAAAAGAGTAAAATACAAATCTTAAAAATGTGCCTCCCCTTTGACCTATTTGGGATAAAACCTCCTGGACGCCCCCACTGGAGAAGTGTCTGAAGTTGTGCCCAGGGGAACAGCCACTGGCCACACGGGACCATTTAAACTTAAATAGGCTCACTAAACTCAGCCCTCCATCATGCGATCCTCATTTCAGCTGTTCCATGGCCACAGATGAATGGACAGCACAGATACAGACATTTTCATCATCCCAGAAAATGCCATGGACGAAAGGGGCCTGCAGGGTTACCTCCAATCAGTCTTCATTCAGCAGCCAAAGGGATATTTTTGAAAATGTGTTGTCATCACCTCCTGGAAACACTTCAGTGCCCTTTTGTTGCCCCTAGAATGGGACCCAAACTCTTCCCACAGGCCCGTCTCTGGCCTCACCTCAGCCAACGCTGACCTCTAACAGGCTCAGATCATGTGGCCCCTTTACAACTCCAGGGCCTTTGCACCAGCCACTCTCTGAACCCAGAACTTCTCACTCCCCTCACTTCTCATGTCTGTCAGGGAGAGGTGGCTGCAATTCTGAAAACCAGGCCCAGGAGACTTAGACCCCTTTGGGGCTCTTTTTGGCCCCTATTCACAGAGGGAAAGGGCCAGGGTCTGAACCTACCTTTTGGAGCATTGAGGGTGGTGAGTATAACAGGAGAGAAGAGCCCAGAACAGTGACTCTGTCCTCTCCCTCAAAAGGCATGCCTCTGAGTTTCCTGCCTCCTGGCAAAACCACACTGATAAGCTTGATTTGGGGGGGTCGCTGTCATTGCAGGCAGCACAGATGGATGTCAGCCTCTCGGGCTTCAGGCTGCCTGGCCCTAGAACACGCTGTCCTGTCCCCAGGACTCGGTGGCCAACCTGACCCATCACAGCTCTCCCCAGGCCATCCCCCTCACTACAGGGCAAGCTCTTCGAGGACAGGGCCCTGTCCTATCCCAGCTGAGAGTGTGGCATCTAGTAGGTGCTCAATAAATACTCGTCACATGAGGGAAAGAAATGGGAGCCTCATCTCAGTACATGAATCTGAATTAGACTATTGTTGAGAAAAGCTCCGAGAAGTTTACAGCTGGGATACTAAATCGAGTTAAGGTGTTCTTAATGATCTTAATGGGTACTGCTACTTTAAATTAACTAATTAATCTGATTTTAATGTGCTCTAGCAAGGTAGGCTCATCATCATCATTATCGTGATTGTATAGCACCAATGAATTCAGCCTCACGTTCTAACAGCAATAGCTCCATTCACCAGGTATATTAACACCATCTTGACTGTATACACCTGCCCAGGTTCCATTAAAGACACTCAAAACTGGCACTAATGTGTATGAATAGTCACTGGACTTCCTTGTTACTAATGTTATTTAAATGCCAATGTCTGTAATATGGTTTGAAAGTCACTTTCCAAAGAGTAAAGTGAGGACAGTCGTGTGTGGCAGGGACCCGTGAGATGAACTATAAGTCTGTATAGGGCACGGGTAGGTTGGCTGTACCTGGGAGAAGCTGTTTCTCTTCTTCAACCTCCAAGCCTCCTAACTTGGGCTCATTTTCAACGGTACCTTCTCCTTTACACTCTGTGCTTAAGGGCCAGTTTCTCCATGAGGTCTCTCTTCTCTCTCCTCCCTTTTTCATCCTCTCTGCTCATGATTAAGGTAAACCTATCTGCACTTCACCCCTGCCAGCCATGCTGTGGCTCTTGGTATCATTGAGAGTCAGTTTCTCTGCCCAAGTTCTCTTCTGGAAACCATCTTACCTAACAGCCAGATTCTCTTTCCCAAACCCTAGCTCCAATCTGGGCTCAAGTCTCCTCCTCAGCCTACCTTCCACTCCCTGACCACTTCTAGCCAAACTCTCCATCTGGATGTCAGCCCTAGAATAATAAATATGTGGACCAGCCAAGCCCCAAGGGGCAGATCAGCACCATTTCCTGGGGTAGACCTGTGTAAAAATAAAGAACAGGACACAATGAGACAAGTGCTGATAGTGGCAGACACAAGGTATAGAGTTGCCAGGAGGAAGGGGCCTCCCACGTCTTGGTGCAGAGAGAGGGAACTGAGCAAAGGCTTCTCAGAGGAGGCGATGTTCGTGCCGCCTTGAGGATGTGCCATCGACCAAGTCCTAAGTCTGCTTACCGAGGTATCCTTGTCGTCACCATTCTCTTTGCCCAAGGAGACACCTCTCTTCCCTTTTGCATATATAGTAATGCTACAGCGTCAGCCAATCCGACCTCTTTGAAGGGACCCTGGAACTTTGAACCCATGGTCACTTCCGCCTCCTCTGATTATCTGTCACAAGCTACCTGCTACACTTAGGAGCTCTCAAGTTTAGAGCTAAGGTTTTTATAGTAAGTCTCGTCTTCCCAGCTAGATGGAAAGCGCTTTGCTAAATTCCTTCTATCCAGAATGGTCTTACCCTACATGTCTGCAGGGCTCACCCCTCTTTCAGTTCTCTGCTCAAAAGTCACTAAACAGAGGCCTTACCGGATCACCCTACTGGAATGACCCTCCCTCCCCCAACATGTACCCCTTCCTTCATAAAAACACAAATTAATCTTTTCTATTTTTCTCCACACCTCTTATCATCACATAATATACAGTGTGTTTTCATTTGCTTGTTGTGGGTCTCCCTCCACTACAATGTATGCTCTGAATATTTCCCTGAGTGTTGCAACTCTAATATCTGCAACAGTGTGCAAGGCACACAGCAGGTGCCTAATATGCGATTGTTAATCTAGCAGCATGAATGGAGGTAAGCAAGTTGCTTTATATCATTTCCTCTAAAGTAGCTTTGCAACACAGTGCCCTGTGTAACAGGCCTAATCCAATGCCGGTGTGGTCTCTGTGTCCCTTGACGAAGTGAGTGAACTTGGTCTGACCTTGGTTTATCTACCCCTGTCCTTAAAAAATCCTGCCCAAGCTTGCTGAGCACCCAGGGACTTCCCTCTGCACGCTGCTGTCTGCCCTTCCTCGGCCGCCTCAGTCTGGTTCTCATCGGATAGACAAGGAAATCTGCAGAGCTCGAGGGCCTCCCCTGCACCATCAGCAGAGGGAATGTGCGCAAGGGCTGGGGGAGAAGGGGTCACCTCCTGCATCAGTCGCAGAGATCATGGCCACCTCCCTCTCTGCTTTCTTCTCTCTAGGGCTGCTGCCACTTTCCTGCTGGGGCTCATGCAGATCGGTTCTGCCCACACCCAAGGCCCAGGCCGCCTTATTAATTCTCCAGCAGTTCTAATCAGGGCATGCCCCAAACAAGGGCCCTTCACTTTCCATGAGGAATTCCAACATGATTAATATCCAACAGTTTGGGTTTTATGTTGTTCCTAGCATTATCCCCATTTTACAGAGAAAGAAGAAACCAGCCTCAGAAATGATGAGCCACGTGCCCAAGGTCACACAGAAGTCTAGAGCAGCTTCCCTATCTACGAAGAGCAAATAAAAGAAAACCCTCCCTCTGGGTCACTGTAGCAGCTGTCTGCTGTCTCCCCTCCTCCCTCCCTGGCAAACAGCTTCAGATAGATGACTTTGCCTACCCTTTCTTTCCCTCTCCTCCCACTCACACGCCTTCAACCATCCAACCTGGCTTCAGTCCAGCTGCTCCCAAGAAAAAACTCCCACTGCAGCCGATAGTGACCTCTGGGAGCTACATGCCGCGGGCATATCTCAGGCTCAGCACATTTGTCTTTTCAGCAACAGTTGACATTGATGAGGAGGAGGAAACTTTCTACAACCACCCACCCAATCCTCCCTCAGTGGACTCCAACACACCCTTCACTCTCTACTCACATGTCCCTTCCTCAGGGAAGCCCTCCTAGACTTCCGGGTGCAGCCAAGTTCCGTTGTCTGTGCACAGCAGTCTCTGGCATGGAGCAGGCACTCAATGAACACTCGCTAAATGAACAGAATGAATGGGTGGATGGATCTGTGTTTACGTCTTTCCACATTCATCAGCACATGTCTCCCATGCAAGGCGGCAGGTGCCCGGAGAACAGGATCCACACCTGGTTTTCCCTCTATTGTGTCGCTGGCTTGCACCCCAGGGCTGACACATGGAGGAACTCCCTCCATCTGTGTTGCATGGATCAAGAGCTGGGATTCACACCCTGGTTGCCAGTTCTAAAGCCTGTGCACTTAGCAACTACCGTTGATTGACTGCCAGCAGGTGACCCCAGCTGTCTCTATTAAGGCAGCCTTCTGAAATTTTAATGTGCACAGAATCACCAGGAGACCTTGTTAAAATATAGGTTCTGATCAGTAGGTCTGGAATGGGTCCCAACATCCTGCATTTCTAACAAGCTCCAGGAGAGACTGACAATGGGATCTGTGGACCCCACCTTGAGCAGCAGGGACTAATGCAGGGTTCTGACCTGTAAACAGAGCATGCTGGGCATCCCCAGAATCACAGCAGAGTGCAGGGGACAGAGCGGTGGGCTCTGAATCCAAATCCTGCCAGAAACCAGAATCAATTATCCATCTCTCAGATACATGTGGTGGTATTTCTCACACTAACTAGGAGGAATAAAATACATCCATTTAAAAGCACTGCTGTATTCACAGCAACTTTTCATTGTTATGCATTTTCCCAACTGAAAGAAGGTAAATGTATGGGAGACTGAGAGAGACTTAGGAGATGGGGATCTTTTAACATTAAAGAAGAGGGGAGAGGGTCTGTGAGAGCTGCCTGGAAGATGTGGTGGCCTTGCCTTCTGCTCTTCCTTTTTTCTTTTTTTGAGACAGGGTCTCCCTATGTCACCCTGGGTAGAGTGCTCATAGCATCCTCATACTCTGGGGCTTAAGCGATTCTCTTGCCTCAGCCTCCTGAGTAGCTGGGACTACAGGCGCCTGCCACAATGCCGGGCTATTTTTTTTTTTTTTTTTTGGTTGCAGTTGTCATTGTTTAGCAGGCCTGGGCAGACGGGGTTGGAACTCGCCAGCCTTGGTGTATGTGGCCAGTACCCTACTCTCTGAGTTACGGGCACCGAGTCGTTCTACTCTTCTTCAGGGCTGATAGGCAGGAATTGAGTGTTACAAAGAAAAGCACCCTGAGGGGACTAATGAGAAAGAGACAGACAGAAGGACACAGAGAGAGACAGACAGACACAGAAAAAGACAGAGACAAAGACAACAAGAGACAGAGAAGCAGACACAGAGAGAGAGGGACAGACAGACAGAGAGACATACAGAGAAAGACACGGGGGAGTGAAGAGAGACAGACAGAGACACAGAGAGGGAGGGACAGACAGACACAGAGAGACAGGGACAGACAGATATACAGAGAAAGACACGGGGGAGTGAAGAGAGGCAGACAGACACAGAGAGGGAGGGACAGACAGTCAGACACAGAGAGACACGGATAGTCAGAGAGACATACAGAGAAAGACACGGGAGGCAGACAGACAGACACAGAGAGGGAGGGACAGACACACAGACACAGAGAGACAGGGACAGACAGTCAGAGAGACATACAGAGAAAGACAGGAGGGAGTGAAGAGAGGCAGACAGACAGACACAGAGAGGGAGGGACAGACAGACAGACACAGAGAGACAGGGACAGACAGACAGACAGACAGAGAGACAGTGACAGACAGAGACACATACAGAGAAAGACACGGGGGAGTGAGACAGACAGACAGACACAGAGAGGGAGAGAGGCAGACAGACAGACACAGAGAGACAGGGAGACAGGGAGCAGGGACCTGAGACGGAGGCTGGGGCACAGCTTCCTAGAGGGGGCAGAGTCAGCTGCCCCTCCAAGATGCTCTCTGGGTTGACAGGGACAGACAGACAGACAGACAGAGAGACAGTGACAGACAGAGACACATACAGAGAAAGACACGGGGGAGAGAGGCAGACAGACAGACACAGAGAGGGAGGGACAGACAGACAGACACAGAGAGACAGGGAGCAGGGACCTGAGACGGAGGCTGGGGCACAGCTTCCTAGAGGGGGCAGAGTCAGCTGCCCCTCCAAGATGCTCTCTGGGTTGGCATGGCAACAGTTAACATTCATGTAAATAGCTGATCCATATTTAATTAACAAAAAGAAAACAAGGGGCTGGGAGGGAGAGACAGAGGGGCCAAGCCTGGCTGGCTCCTGGCCTGGCATTGCCAGGACTGATGGGCCTTTCTCCCTGGGCATGAATGCTGGCAGGAAACAAGAGACACCCAACACATCAGAGTTCAAAGGCAGCCCGCTGCTGCCAGCACAGAATGGGAGAAGACCTCTGTCAGGAGAGTGAGGCCAGGGAGGCCCTGACTGTGTGCTGGGCAGTGCAGGGGCTCAGTGACTCATCTCTGTGGTAACAGCAGCAGCAGGTGCCATGGTGCTGACGCTGATTACCATCACCCTATGCCAGGCACTCTGCCACACTCTTTAGTTAATCCAAACAAGGACACTATGAGGTAAGTGCTAGTATTATCTTCATTTTGAGGATGAGAAAACCGAGGCTTTGAGGTATTTAAATAAACTTGTCCAAAGTTGTGTGGCTAGTAAGTAGCTGTGTGGTCTGTATATTAGTGACTTTTTGTGGTCACCTTTCCTTGAATCTAGCCTGGCCTTTTTGATGTGCTTTAATCAGTACAGTCCAATTCAACCAACACAGTGCCAATATGACATGACAGCACACAGACTAAGCCTTAAGAAAGCTGACAGCTTCCTGGTAGTCTTGAGAGCCTTGAGCCATTATGGAAAAAGTACAGTTATCCTGCAGGAGACACCACATGAAGGAGAGACTCTGAAATAATATGAAGAGAGAAAGGGAGAGAGGAGGGAGGAGGGGAATCAGATAAGTCAGTGGTCTCTGCTGAGCCTAGACCCAGCTGACCACTTGCCAGACCAACAGAAGAATCACCCAGCTGAGCCCAATCCAGATTACAAAATTGTGAGCTATTAAATGGTTGTTCTTTTAAGACACTCAATGTTGGAGCAACTCAATGTTAGAGTAATTTGTTAAATAGCAAGAGATTGCTACATGAATAGGTCTCTGTGAGGGGCCAGCAGGACTGCCCCTTCCCCTCTGTCCAGCCTCACCACCCACTACATCCCTCACTCCTTCTCAAAACATCTGTTGACCCCCCAGCTTACAAAGACTCTCTCCTTTCTCTACCTGGTTGCAGCATACATTTCACCAAGCCATGACACTACCTTACAAGTGCTGTGAACCAGATCCTCCTTCCCTGCACTCTCCCTGCCCTAACAGCACCCCACTCCCTGCCTGGACGGTTGTTAGCAGCCTCCTATCCAACCTCATCCCTCCCACCTCTTGCTCTTTCTTGTGACATCCATTCTCTGTTGCATCTAATGCTATTTTCTTTTCTTACTTGGCTAATATGGTCCAGAATGAGTGAGACCCATGCAGCCTGCACCCCAGCCGGTCTGCAGCCTTTTAATTCTTCCCTTTGCCCTCCAAACCCCAGTGGACTCTGCTCCACCCTTGGAGTACATGAAGCCCTTCCCACCTTGTCATGGTTCTCTCTGCCTACAATGCTCTTCTGTCCTTCACCCAAGGCTAATTTCATTCTTCAGGAGTTAGATTTTTTCCCAGGGGGGAGAGGTGAGATATCTTTTACATATAGTAAAATGCATAGATCTTAAGTGTATAGTTTGGTGAATTTTGACAAATATTCATATCTGTATGACCATCACTCAAATAAAGAAATAGAAAACATCCTCATCAGCCAGCACCTAATCAAGACAGGTGGAACATCTCCATCACATCAGAAAGTCTCCTTGTGTTCCTTTCTCATCGGTGTCTATCACCAGGCAAGTGCTGCTTTGTTCTTTATGGTTTTAAGATCAGTTCTGCCTGTTCTTGAACCTCGTGCAAATGCAAGCAATTATTATCTGCTCTTTTGTGTCTGACTTCTTTCACTCAACATAGCGCTTCTGAGATAAATCCGTGTGTGGTGCGTATCATGACTTGTTTCTTTTTATTGATGAGTAGTGTTCCATTGAATATGCAGTGCTTAATTTGTTCATCCATTCTCCTGCTGTCAGACCTTTGATGTTGTTTACAGGTTTGGGTAATGTATTAATACAACTGCTATGAATATTTGCATGCAAAGTCTTTTCTTTTGTGTAAGTATCTAAGAATGGAATTGATAAGTCAAAGAGTAGGTATATATGTTCTATTAGAAACCAACCAGTTTTCCAAAGTGATTGCACCATTTTATATTCCCACAGTGCGATGAGTTTCCATTCCTCCCAGATTATTGCCAACAGCTGATGAAGGAGGCTAGCAAGTAAGCCTGCACACGATGATTGAGGAAGCCTGTCTTGTGAAGTGCTATGTGAGCAGGTACATGAGGATGAGGAAGTGGGCTGTGTGCATGCCCAGGGCAGGGCTTGGCATGATGGACACACAGCAGGATGATCTACATGGCAGGAGTGGGGTGAGGGGTGGGGAGTGAGGTAGAGAGACATGAGGTTGAGGGAACACATTACACAGGGCTGTTTTCCAAACATTTCCCATCATAATCCACTGGTAAAACATACATACACACAATAGCCACACTCCAATAGTTTTGTAGTTTTGTACAGCAATGTGTTTCTTTATTATGCATGGAATATTCTTATTCGTAATATTTTTTTCTTCACTTTTCTGATCTATTTTGTTCCATTTCATATAATAAAAAGTGCTGACCATGATGCAGGAGATTGATTTTGCGACCCATTAATAGATTCCTGTGTACACAGCACAGATTTTGTATTTTACTCTCAAATGAGAAGCGCAGGAGGATTTTAAACAGAGGAGTGACATGATGACCTAATCTATGGTTAATATGTTAATTTAAATTCTATTTTTTAAACTTTTAATGGAAAATTACGAGCAGATACAAAAATAGAGAGAATAGAATAATATGCCCCCTATATACATTCATTCAGCTGCAATAATTATCAACATTTTGCTGTCTTGCTACTCAATATTCCTATCTACTTTTTTGGCTGAAGCATTTTTAAGCAAATCTCAGACATCAAACCATTTCACTCTTATATACATCCATATGTATTTCTAGCAAATGACAATAATAACATTTCCATACCCAGTGAGAATAACCGTAATTATTTAATATCCCCTCTACCACCCAGCTCACGATCAATTTTTCTCCATTGCCTTAAAATGGGTTTTCACAGTTGGTTGGTTTGAATCAGGTTGCAAACAACATCCATATATTGCATTTGGTTGGGATTTCTCTTAAGTATCTTTCCTCCCCTCTCTCCTTTTCCTCCTTCCTCTTCCTCTCCTCTCCCTCTGATATTGAGGTTTAAGTGACAAAAAAATAAAATGGTTCTTGGCAATTGTATACACACACGCAACAACAACCCAAATCAAAATAGAGAACATTGGTCACCTCAAAATTTTTCCTCATGCCCCTTACTGATGAATCTGCAAAGGCAAATATTCTTCCAATTTGCATTAGCATGGATTTTCTTTGCCCGTTCTTACAGGTGATAAAAATGGGATCCTTCCAAGTGCTCTGTCTGGACTCATTCAGATGACGTCTGTGGCACATCCCTGTTGCCGTGCGTGTCACTAACTCATTTCCTGATGTCACTGGCTGTATTCTGTCACGTGCATGTACCACAGATTGATCATCCATTCTGCTGTCTATAGACACCTGAGTTGTTTTCAGTTTGAAGTTGCTAAAAAGAATGCTAATTTGAACATTCTTATACAAGTCTTTATGTGGGTCTATGTTTTCATAGTTCTTGGGTAAATTTTTATTGTTGTTTTTCAAGGCTGTTTGGTTCTTCTGGGCCCTTAACTATTTGCAGCTAATTACTACTAAGAAAACTCTTGAGATTTTGATTATATTTGTATTGAAAACTGATTAATTTGGGGAGAATGGCCATCTTAAAAACAGACTCTTCTAATTCATTAGCAAGGCATATTGCTCTATTTAATTTGGTCTTCTTTAATTTCAATAATAGTTGAGTTTTCACTATAGAGGTCTCATGCATCTTTTATGAAATTTTATTTCTACATATTTAATTTTTTGTATCATATTTTGAATGATATTGTTCTAAAATGTCATTCTCCAATTTCTCACTGTTAATGTATGGTAGAAATACAATTGAGTTTTATATTTGATCTTACGATCTAAAATCTTGCTGACTTCACTAATTCTAGAAATTGTTTTGTAAACTCATCAGAATTATATGTGTTTACAATTGTGTCATTTGTGAATAAAAATAGTTTTCTTCTTTCTTTTCAATTTTTACAGCATTCATTTCTTTTTCTTGCCTTACTGCACTGGCCAAGTTAGAGTGGGCAGTCTTGCATTCTTTTTTAATATTACTAAAAAAGCATTTTAGTATGTCACAATTATGTATAATTTAGCTTTTGATTTTTTCTTTTTTTTTTTTTTTTTTTTTTTTTTTTTTTTTTTTTTTTTTGTTTTTTTATTTTTTTATTAATAAAAAAAAAAAAAATAACAAAATATTGTGCAAAACCAAACACACCCCCACCCATACCCTTCCATGGTCCTGTCCAAATAGTCTTTTGAAAGTTTGTTGTTTTATATTTTTTTATTCTGAGAAAATTTTTTTAATTATTAATGGTAACACGGTGAGACACTTTATCTATAAAAAGTAAAAAAAAAAAAAAAATGTAGCCTG
>CAUYPK010031972.1:0-12412 GCA_963574355.1 Loris lydekkerianus | reverse complement strand
GGCCCCACACTGACTGACTGGACGGGGGCTTCTCACTGCAGTAGCCCACCCTCTCCACGGCCCCACACTGACTGACTGGACGGGGGCTTCTCACTGCAGCAGCCCACCCCCTCCATAGCCCCACACTGACTGACTGGACGGGGATTTCTCACTGCAGTAGCCCACCCTCTCCACGGCCCCACACTGACTGACTGGACGGGGGCTTCTCACTGCAGTAGCCCACCCCCTCCACGGCCCCTACACAGGTACTTTATAATTATATGGGGCCTTTTTCTTTCCTTTTTCTATCTTTCCTAAGTCTACAAGTCCCCAAAGGGCAGGGAATGTATCTGTTAGCTGCCTAGAGCCTCGCCTAGAGCCTCATCCAGTGCCTGCCACAAAGGTGAGCTCAGCACTTGTTCATTGCAGGGATGGGGAGCCTGGGGAGGAGCCGTTGTGACCAGGGCTGGAGCAGGGCACAGGGGACAGGCTGAGTACTCTGCAAGTGAAGACAGCAGATGGAACAGATATAGTTTCCACTCCTATGTTCTCGTCCCTGTTGGACACTGTGAATCTTCAATTCCCTATTCCATTTGATCTGCCACGTACAGTGTCCTGTTCACCTTCCAGAATCAGAGTCTAAATCTCAGAGAGGCCAAGCCGCTTGCATTGTATTAATTTTGTTTCTGACACCAGGATGGCTCTGGCTGTGGCAACTCTCCTTTCTTGAGTAACCAGCGTCAGCCCAGGTGCCACCTTCCTTGTCTGTCTGGGTCCTGGTAGTGTCAGTGTGGCCCTAGGGCCCTGTGTTGCCCTTCTTTGGACAGGGCTATGCTGACCTGGGCTAATCCCAAAGAGGAAGGCCTTCTCAGCAGCAGCCTTTTTAAGCAGAGAGCTTTGCTTTTGCAAACCTGTCCTCATGTTCTTCCCCAGCATGGGATGTCAGCACTTACTGGCTTTGTAGACAACACTGCGTGTTAGGCGATGACAGTGTGGGCAGCTTCACTTCACTGGTTTGCCCCTCCTCACTGCATTCTATACCCTGCTAGTGGCCTGTTTGCATTGGCTTCACTAAGAGGATAGCACCGCATCGTCTCCCTGCCCGGAGGAATAAGTCCGACTGAGGCATGGGCAGGGCTGTACACCCTCTAGATGGGAGGACCACTCTGGCTCTGCTGGCTAATGTGGTTGCGGCAATCCTTGTGCTCCTTGGCTGTGGCTGCATCACCCCCATTTCTGCGCCTTTACTAAGGCCTCTGCTCTTGGCATCTGTGCCTCCACATGGGGTCCTTCTGTTTATAAGGATATAGGTTGGATTAGGGGAACCCTAAGGACCTCATGTGGACATGTTACACTGGCAAAGACCCAATTTCCAAACAAGGTCACAAGTGCCAGGAAGTGGGTCTTCCATGTACCTTTCTGAGGGACACATTCTACCTACAACATTTGGTAACCAGGCACCAGGCAAGTCCACTAAACACTTCACATTCATAATCTTCCTGTATTTATGAAAAGTGAGAGGTTTGACAAAGAAACAAACATTATGGAAAGAGGTCATATTGGCCTTGAAAGAGGCCTCAAAAGGAGAGAAGGGGACCTTTCAAGGCATTTTATTTGAATAGGAAGTCTCACTTATTAAGTTATTTCACAGAGCTTATCAAGGTTGAGGTTACAGCTCACTTTTTATAAACTGCATCTTTTAAAACATTTTACCAACCTGACAGTTCTTAAATCAAACTGACCTTTCATGGCACGGACCAAGTCAGGCAGTTTAACTCACTGGCTGGAGAGTGTTTTCCCAGCCCCGAGACAGGCAGCTCCGCCCCGTTCCTCCACCCCAACTCAGCAGAGCGTGGCCTTGAAGAAGCAGTGCCCGATCGTAATCATCTGCCACAATGCCCGCGATTGCAGGGATGGAGCCAGCCAAGCTGCTCTGCGCAGGGAACGTGTGTGCTGCTCTGTAATTACTGATGTGCACAAACTCCCCGAGAACACTGAAGAATGCAAAGGACACAATGGACATGTGGGGAGGCCAAGGGCACAGTCCCCGTGTGGCCTCAATGCCAGCCCAGGACCTGCTCCTGCCCACCGCGTGTTCCGGCCCAGTGTCTCCTACTAAGTCCTGCAGCTCAGACCTGGACACAGGATGGATATTCAACAGAGAGACAGGCCATGAAGCAAACCCTCCTGGAGAAGAGATGACCAACCACCACCAGGGCCACTGGGGCTACTGCAAAAATAGTGTAAACAGTTGGTAATGGCTGGTGGTAGCCAGTGTAGACAGATGTCAACAGCAAATGAGATCTGAAATTACACGTGTCCAATGGACATAGTGGCGTGGGCCCAGAGAGAGCCTATGGCCCAGGGCCCATTGCTCCTAGGAGTCCTGGGTGGCACCATGATGGACAGTCCTTCCTTCCCCAAGGTTGTTTCTTTCTTGTGACCCACCAGCTCTGAATGAAATTGAATCCTCAGGTAGCTCCCAGTAGGCCCAAACATGGGTACAGATGAGCAGGATGTCAGCCTGCCAAAGCAGCAGGACAGGACACAGTGCGTGCTACTCCACACCCAAGGCAGCAGGACAGGGCACACTGCGTGCTACTCCACGCTGAGGCAGCAGGACAGGACACAGTGTGTGCTACTCCACGCCCAAGGCAGTAGGACAGGACACAGTGCGTGCTACTGCACGCTGAGGCAGCAGGACAGGACACAGCGCGTGCTACTCCACGTCCAAGGCAGTAGGACAGGACACAGTGTGTGCTATTCCACGCTGAGGCAGTAGGACAGGACACAGTGCGTGCTACTGCACGCTGAGGCAGCAGGACAGGACACAGTGCATGCTACTCCACGCTGAGGTAGCAGGACAGGACACAGTGCGTGCTACTCCATGCTGAGGCAGTAGGACAGGACACAGTGCGTGCCACTCCGTGCCCAAAGCAGCTGACAGTGCAGCCTTTCCTATCCACACAGACATGCCCATGCCACTGTTCTCTGACATGCAAAAGTGGTAGCTAATGATTTAAGACAGCGGTTCTCAACCTGTGAGTTGCAACCCACAGGAACTGTATCAAAGGGCCATGGCATTAGAAAGACTGAGAACCACTGATTTAAGACAAAAAAGTAACATAATCAAAAATGTCACTTGTTCCCCAGCAAAAGAAATGCCACATGACTGTTCTTGTGCTGCTAGTGACAGCCACTTTACTGCACGTGTGGTGCTGGTGACAGGCAGAGCTGGGTGTCTGCGCATGCATCGGTCTGCTCTGCTGCCAGGGAAAGCGGGACCGCAATGTTTGGATCCCTTATTTTGCATCAACACCACTGCAGTGACAACGGCCCTGAGTGCCCCACCATTCTGCTAACAGCCGTCATCCAATGTGACCCCACATCAGTCCACAGGGCCAGGGCACTGACCCTGCCTTCCAGATGAGAAGACGTGTAACTGGCCCACAGCCGCATGGAGTCCGGCTCGTTCCTGCTGACACAGTGCACACGTGTGCTCTGCCGCCATTTCTCAGGTGCTGTCGGTGACAGGTCAGGGAAAGGGGAGGCCTGGACAATTTCCAGAAGGTCACCACAATAGATTTAACTCATTAACGCCCATTCTGCATGCTTACACATGCGTGTTGACCCTCTTCCACTGTCCAGGGTAGGACCCTGGGCAGATACTAGGGTATATTTTACCTGCTGTTCTCTACTAACCATTCTTTAGTAAGTTGTTTAGAAAGTGTTTGTGTGGACTTTTCCCAGGGCTAAGAGTCACCTGGTTGCAAAATCCAGCAATCAGGGGAGAGGAGAACACCACCCTGGCTGCTGTGAGCTGCTGCTGCATGCCAGCTGCCTCCCGTCCACCAGCAGGAAACCTCGCACGTGACAGTGGCCTCAGGGATGTGTTTACATTCTGGCTAGTGGCTGTATGGCCACAGCCTCCAAATAAAGCAGAAACCTTACCACGTAAGAGGGAGAAGAGATGTTTGGGCTCAATTCTATGCAGCTTGCCTAGAAAACAGGCAGATACACCCAGCAAGTCGGGGCTTAACAGCACGCTGCACAGACAACCTGAAACCCAAGTGCTCCAGTCCGGGTGTCTGTGGAGCAGACTGTACGCCTGGGCACACAGTCTTCCTCCCAGATGTCTCTTGGGACCCCTCTATGAGAGCCAAACCCCCTGTGAACACGATGTCACAAGAGGAGGCAAGTGGGGCCTTGCAGAAGGAGCGGCCTCAGCTTTAGCCTCGGGGCTGCACATGGTGTTTGAAGGATGACCATGGCTCCAATGTTGCCAGAACATTCTTTTTTCTTTTTGAAACCTTACAGTAGTCCTTTACTTAACCTGACAACCCCCCTCCAGGGATTCTGAGATGTTCCTCTGCTAGAGGACATGAGCTGCTGTGGGGGTGGGGAGGTCCCTATAAGCTCTGGATTGACTGGTGGCTTAATCACGTGCTCTTCCAAGGCTGCTCAGGGGACTTACAGCGACTTACATGCACATGGCTTCTCACAGGTGTCAGGGCCTCTGGCGCCAGGCACAGGGCAGAGACCTCACTGGTGACCGGTGCCGTGCCTGCTGGGGGACCCTTGCCTACAACTCAGTGTCTCAACAAGGAACCAAGATGGAGAGATTAGTAAAAGGGCAGAAAAGCCCCCCAAAAAATCAGAACAGACCATAATCTAACATAATACAACACACTCCAGGTGAGAAAGGCTAAGTAAGTGAACACAGAATCCAAGGCGAGAGCCCTGGCAGTAGGAACAAAGGACAACATGACAAGCCCAGCGTCGCCCACCAGCTGGTGGCAGGAATTGTAACAGCTCAGTGGAACACAGCCTTGCCCTGGCCTTGCTCTCTGAGACTGACCAAGAAGTTTTCCAGTGAAGACCCGGGGATCTCATGGATCCACAGCAGCTGGGCTGTCCCTAAAGAGTGCTCACACGTCACCGATCATGAAAACCGAGCACTGGTGTCACAGTACAGTCCCTTAAAGGTCTGTAGGAGACTCAGACTGAAGGGCAACCTGGGGCGTTGTTAAGAGTGACAGGTAAACAGCTGCTCTGAGCACAGCTCCAACAGTGGCTGTCCTCACGCGGTTGATGGCAGGGGGCAGGCAGACGACTCTCCCAGGGTGGAGAGTGGGGCTTCTGCACTGATGCAGCCCCCGAGTCAACCCAGGGGTGGGTTAGGATTTGTGCTTTCATGAGGAGCGGATAACGAGCTGAGTCATCCATTGAACTGATGTTTGAAAGTCCTACTCATTCAGTTTTAGAACAATAAAGTCAAAACTCCATGAGGACCATCAAAAAATAACATATTCTGGGTTTAATTACAGATAAAAGAAATCTGACTTCTGTTACAAGATGAGAAATTGCATATTAAAAATGGAAATTACCTTGGAGCATGAGAATGGCATTGTTTGTTAACATTATATTAGTTAGAATAAAAGTACATGACCGTTTAGTTCTTAAAAAAATGTTTTCTTAAAAAAGAAAATAACATTGCATGAAAAGAAATGTTTTCAAGGAGCTATCGTGCTCTAGCTATGTACCTGTGAGCAGGTACTGAGTCCTCAGCTCACTTCTGTGTTCCCGTCCCTTCTGATGGGATGCCCAGTGTCTGTCTCCCTGGGGCTCACCCAGTTATGCTATCGGGTTTCTGTAACAGGTGATGGCTGAGAGCTGTGTGGGGTTTGAGGCCCTGAGGTGAGACCCCTGCCTGGGCGCAGCCCTGCACCCCCTCTCCCGTGGTGCCCCAGAGGCCTGGGACAGCAAGTTCCCCGAGGCCCATGAGGCCCTTCCACCCAAGCCCTTCTCTGCAATAAGCCTGCTCCTGGTCTCCACATTTAGCCCCTCCCCATGGGATGCCAGGCTCGGGGCAGGGTGATGGGCACAGTGTCCCCAGGGCATCTCATCCCAGGCTGGCCCTAGAGGTCAGGACATCCAAGCCTGGTGAGCTGAGCTTCTCCCTTGGGAAGTGCCTCAAATGCCTCCCAGACTCTGCTGCAGGAAGCGACTCTGAGGGTTCATGGAGCACCAGCTTTTAAGTGGGAATTGTGAGACAGTCACAAAATGCTGTGGAATTTTTCCAAATCAAAATACTGTACAGATACCAAACAGTGTTTTTCCCTTCAGAAAGATGTTGAAGTTAAGATTATTTCTAGAAAACATGTAGTTCATCTGCGTTGTCCCAACTCTTACCAGATAGGTCCCTTCTGAATTCTGCACAGATTTTTACACATGGGGAGCGGGCAGGGACTGACAATGCCCAGTTAGGTCAGGTGAGTCTGCACCTCGACAGACGTCACTGTGCCTGCCACCCATCCCTGAGCCACCCAGTGACTGCAGCCTCTGCAGTGAGGAGTAGCCCAGTTACAGACTAAAATCTTACATGAGGGTTGGGAGAAAACAGGTTATGTTTTCCTATTTTCCTGAAATTCTCATACTATACCTAACAGCAAAGTGGCCTGCTGCTGTTGTTTATGTTGGTGTGACCGAAGGTGGAGTGGGGTGTGCCGCAGTGGGTGGGGAGAAAAGGCAGTGGGATCAGGAAGTTTTTATTTCCACGTGGATGGCAAAGTTAGACCAGTGCTTCTCACAGAAGACTCTCCTCACCTGGGGAAGCTCAGAAGACATATTCTGTTTCCCACATCATTGCACTCGTCAGCAAGCATTTACTGAGCACCTATGGAGGTGAGGACCAAGGTGGGTGGTGGGGTCCACAAGGCGTGAGCTTCTGGCACAGTTGTGAGCCACTTGGGGGCTGATGTCCACATGTGTTGCAGCCCATCGCAGAGCATGGAGTGCAGCAGGCGGGCAGAGCCCCAAGAGGGCGGATGTTTAACAGCTTCCCAGCCAGTGCTGATATGAGCGCCATGCTGTGAGGATCTCTGTTCCAGAACTCTGGGGTCAGCAAATGGTTTCTGCACTAGGACAGAGTATCTTAAGCTTTGTGGGCCTTCCAGTTACTCTTGCAACCACTCCCCTCGGACCTCAGTGCAGTGAATGAGCCAGAGATAAGATGAGAGTGAAGGCGAGTGGCATGTCCAGCGGCGTCCACTCCCCATACGGCCGTGTCCCAGTGGGCGTCCACTCCTCACACGGCCGTGTCCCAGTGGGCGTCCACTCCCCATGCGGCTGTGTCCCAGTGGGCGTCCACTCCCCACGCGGCTGTGTCCCAGTGGGCGTCCACTCCCCACGCGGCCGTGTCCTAGCGGGCGTCCACTCCCCATGCGGCTGTGTCCCAGTGGGCGTCCACTCCCCACGCGGCCGTGTCCCAGTGGGCGTCCACTCCCCAAGCGGCTGTGTCCCAGTGGGCGTCCACTCCCCACGCGGCCGTGTCCTAGTGGGCATCCACTCCACAGGCAGCAGCAGGCTGGCCTGGCAGAGGGCTGTGGCTAGCGACCCGGGTAGACTGTGGGGACACAGGCACAGGCCAGGAATAATACAGGAAAGAGACACAAGGGCTTGAGAGAAGTGTATAGGACCAAGAGGGCCATGCTGGGTACCTCCTAAAGAGCTGGAGCCGCCAGCTGAGGAGAAGGCAGGACTGGACATGAGCAAATGGAGAGGGAACCACACTGTCTGGAAGGGTGGCAGGCAAGAATGGATGTCAGGACTCTGCTGCCATGTCCATGAAGGGGGTCTGGCAGCCTCAGCCCCTGGGCAGGGCATCTGCAGGGCAGGGGATGAGAGGCTGTGGGCATTTGTCCTTCTATGGTGCACTCACAGTCTGCCAAGGTTTAAGATGGAGGCCCTTAAATCAATAAACGGCCACATGTAGCATCTCTGCTGCAGGCTCTGAACCAGGAGGAAGTGACTGGTGGCCATCACTGCTTTCATCAAACAGCAACCAAGTGTCATGAAGTCAGTCACTGCCACTGAAGCCTGTTCAGATGCTGAATCAGAGACCACAGCACCACTGTCAAACTAAGACTCCACCCGGCTTCCCTCAACAGGAGTTGCACAGACTGCTTTGAGCAGGTGCCATCTGAAGCTTCCCAGGAGCATTAGTTGGGATGTGTCTGTGGTTGGTCAGGGGCTGTGAAGTTGGTGAGGCTTTTTATTTGTTCTATTTTACACCATGGGAGAAATTACATCACTGCTTTTGCTGAAGACTTTCATCCTGAACTTGCTTTTCATGTGCAACTGTAATCTGACAAGGTGCAGATAGAGGGCAAACTCCTTTAAATCTGAGAGGGGCACTGGTGTGCAGCCTGCAATCAATGCGGGGTATCCATGCAGATCACACTCCCGCCCCACGTCCCTGCCGGGGGACATGTCAGCTCTGCGCGCCCACAGTGTCTCCAGGCCATCCTTGGTGACCACGGGCATCTGCGAGACCACTCAGAGCCCTCATCAGCAAATCCACTTGGCCTGTAGGTAGAAAACATCTGAGGAGGAGTGTCTGAGGTTCAGTGTTCCCCTGGGCTGCTGCCTCTCCCCAGGACATAAAGCTGCTCTTCTGACCCCACGAGACATCCCTGCCAGCTCCCAGCCGGCTGGGGAGCACCACTAAAGACAGACTCTTCTGACAGTGACTTGGCAGGACGTCTTCCTGACTGTGCATTCTGGGATGCCCAGGCACACTGTGCAAATTTCAGGCGAGTGAGGACAACCCAGCACTTGTGAGCCATTTGGAATTCAAGCCTCACTCTCCCGTCGAATTCTCCCCCTCTTCACTTGATCCCAGTGTGGCCTGTGGCATGTCATTTTTAGCTCCAGCTGAAATGTGCAAACAGCAAGAGCATCATCAAAAGTCACATGACACAGGAGTGGGGCCTGGAGTTCAATCCCCACCCTTCCCCACATCCTTCTTTAAACTGGGGCCTGATTTAGATGGGTTCTTAACTTGCGGCACATGCTGTTATAGCCAGTGCAACAGAAGCAGGAAAGCAGGTGCCAGCTTAAAGGTGAGGAGTTTGCAGTTCTCAGCATCACTCACCAACAACTGCAGTGAGGGAGGTGGCTGTTAGGGTTCTGACTGTCCCTCAGTTGAACCCTCTTGTTCTTGTGTATTTAACCCATTTGCTGCTCAATAATGACCTGCCCAGACAGCCGTCCTTGCCAATAAGTCAGAGGGCCTCTTAATGAGCACACCTCATGTTTCCAGATTGCAGTAGCTACCAGCCTTGCTGGGTAAATTAACAGGCTGTTTCAAGAGCAGGTCTTCTGAGCACTGGCTTCGATGTTCAGGAAGAAAGGTGTGCTGGTGGATAGCACGCAAGCCTCCGGGAGGCAGAGCCACGGGTGGTGACAAAGCCTTCCCACGAGACAAGCTTCTGGTGCTTTCTTCCCACATAGCAAATGTCCCGGGCTGACCCCAGAGCTCAGGGACCCCACCCCAACCCACAAAGCCTCAGTCTGCCTGTTCTCTGATTCCCCAAAGGGCTGCACTCTGGGTCCTGGTGCTGGAGAAGCTGCCCCGGGTGTGCCCTTTGCTGACCCTCTACCTCTGTGCTGGTGATTGCAAAGGGTCACGCACCACCCACTCCAGCTGCCATCTAGGTGATGGGATCCCAAGGCACAAAGTAGAGGAATGAGAGGACAACACCCCACACTGATGGGCTGTTGGAAAATATTTTAAGTAGTTGGACTTTTCAGAGCCTCTCAAACCATAACAACTGGACAACTTGTGTCTTGAGCCCTGAGTCATCCAGGCGGCCAGAGGCAGGGCCATCTAGCAGGAGGAGCCCCCACCCTGCCCAAGATGGTCCTTCCGACCTGGTGCTGCTATAGGCTGGGCTCTCTGGCCATCAGGGGACCCAGGATAGGGGCCCGGCTGCTGGGGCTGAGAGCTGCTGTGGGACAGGGGAATACCAGCCCCACCCAGGTGCCTGGGAGGCCAGTTCTGGGCATATGGAAAGCTGCCCAGTAAACACCGTTGCCCTCTGTGCCCACACCTTTTGTCCAACTGCCACAGGAACCAGTATTAGGAGAACTCCCAGGAAACAACTCCCCTTAGCGCCGAGACAGCCCAAGAACCCAGGCTGTAGGAGAAGAAAGCGGAAACTGCCGAAGGTGACCTGGTGGCAGGGGTGAGGCCAGGTCACGGGCTAGTGGTCTTGCTGTCCCCCCACCCCTCTTGTTCTCTAGGCGACGTCACAGAGTCTGCACGCCTGTTCTCATAAGGGGCCACTTGCTACGTAAGTGCAAAGGCGCCTCTGCTTCTTTGCTGAGATGAGCAAGTAGAAACAGCATTTGAGGGGAGAGCAGCAGGGAGTGGGGGCTTGCAGAGTAAGATGTGACAGTCCCGCCAGACCTGTTTCCACACATGTAACGTGGTCATGCTAAGCCCTGGAGAGAGGAGCCTTGTCTGAGATCTGCAGACTCAGTAGGGTCGCACCAGCTGACTAGAGCCTAGGCCAATGGGACCCCAAAGCCGCTTTGCCTGCGCACTTAGGCAAAGTCAACTCTAGCTGCAGGAAGATTTTGTCTCTCCAGCTGCTTTCCTTCGATCCTGTGCCTGTATACATGACTGTGCATACCACACCTCCTTTTGGATATCTCATGCCCTTACCATGTGACATGGATAAATCTACACCCCCGTTCCCCGTATGTTCATCCTAACATGCTTCCCACCCCAGGAAGCAGAAAACCATCCACTCAGCCTACCAGACAAGAAATGAATCCTCATCTCCATGCTCCTCTTGCCCTCACCCACACCCACATATTCTCAAACACCACATCCCAGGAAATCTACTCCGGTTCCCCCACTCAGTCAGCAACCTCCCTGACACCTTCGTCCTCAGCCAGGAACCCTTCATCCACGTCTGTCTGTACAATACTGTCCACGTTCACGTCCCCATCCTCATCCACATCTCCCTCCCCTCACCCCATCCTTGCTCACTGACCTGTTCTCACCTACGTCTTCCAGCTCATCCACATCCCCCCTTCATTCATGTCCACCCTGTCCAGGCCACCACCCTCATCCATACTGTCCTTGCCCACACTGCCATGTCCTTCCTGCAGACCCTCCCAAACCCTCACCCCTTCAGCCACTACCCTACATTCCTCAAGCAAAGCTAACGAGTTTTACAAAATGCAAATGTCACAGTTAAAAATGCAAATCGACATTATTTTATTCCCTTTTGTGACTGAGTAGTATTCCATAGGATGGATGTATAGACATTTTCTTTATGCATGCATCAGTTGATGTGCACTTAAGTTGATTCCATATCTTTGCAATTATGAATTGTGCTGCAATAAACATTCAAATTTCTTCTCAGCAACTTGGATGGAACTGGAAAACACATCCAAAGTGAAATATCTCAGGAAAAAATAGATACCACATGTTCTTGCTTACTATCAGGAGCTAAACAAGGCATATATACAGGCCTAAAGTGGTGCAATAGACATTTAAAACTAGGAAGGGGGAGTGTGGCAGGGTTGGGATCCAGTGGGCACAATGTACACTATTGTGGTGACAGACACACTAAACACCATGACCTGTGCATGATACAATTCAGCCGTGTAACAAAAAAAAAGTACTCATACTCCCTAAATATACTGAAATTTAAAAAACGCAAGTAAGATCCAACATTCTCCTGTAAAGCTTTTTAGTGACATTCTGTTTGCTAATGGTGGAAATACCTGATACTTGCCTTTGCAGTATTTCCTCCCGGATACCCTCTCTGACTTCCTGGGCAGCCCTGAGCATCCCTTCATATGCTCTTTGATTCTACCACATGAGCCAGGCCAGTGCTTTTCTTATGTATTCTACAGCCCCAGTGCCCACGCAGTGCCTGACATGGAGTGGGCACTTCTGGACATGTGTGGAAAGAAAGGCGAGAGCAGAGGGAGGTTGGGAAGAAGGGAAGGAAAGAGATGAGAAGGCTGTAGGGTGTAACTGTGACACCTACCCATGCCACCAAAACTGAGCTCCAAGGACATTGGCACAACTGTCATTGCCACTCCAAGTTCATGACTACAGCTAGCCCTCTTTTAAAGCCAGCAGCTATCTGAACCTGGATTTCTCCTATCAAGGGCTGCATGGACCCCTATAAACTCCTGGGCATTCCAAAATCTGTTTCCCCATCTTCCTCATCCCATCAGGTACTTCTAGCTTTCCAGTCCAAGGGATGTTCTTGATGCTTCTGCTTCCCTCACCCCACATCCAACTATGCCAGCTCAGTTTCCCACTGCACCATATCTGAGCACCTCCACCACCCACTTGTGCCCAGGCAAGGTTGTTGTGAGGTGGCCCCATCTTCACAGAGTCCCCATCTTCTTACGGGCACCATCTCCACAGAGTCCCCATCTTCACACGGGCACCATCTCCACAGAGTCCCCATCGTCACATGGGCACCATCTCCACAGAGTCCCCATCTTCACAAGGCACCATCTCCACAGAGTTCCCATCTTCACACGGGCACCATCTTCACGCAGGACCCGTCTCCACAGCGTCCCCATCTTCTCACAGGCACCATCTCCACAGAGTCCC
>CAUYPK010031970.1:0-11317 GCA_963574355.1 Loris lydekkerianus | reverse complement strand
GAGGGAAGCAGGCCTGAAATCCTTTCACATGCAGGTCGCACAGTGAAATGGCCCAGTCAGTGTGGCATTGTCTTCCCTTTCACTTGGTTGCAATTACCTGGTGTACTTCAGTATTAGAAATAGATGGGCTGTGGCCCTGTGAGGTAACTAGTGAGTGGGTGTGATGCAGATGCAAAATGAGGAGTCACCAGTCTTCCTGGAACAATTCTGAGCCAGCCTTTCTGACTCTACAAACCACCTAAATGAAGATACATTTGAGCTCCCAGTGAACCTGTGCTGTTTAGCTGATGGAGGCCTTTTGAAACTCCCACTTTATTGTGTTTTAATAGGGTAGCAGAATTTGTAAGTAAATGGATTTCCCATATAAGAACTACTTTTAATTTTCTGTTTTCCTTTTTCAGTTTTACCCTTTAATGCACCAGATGTTTATAGAGCTCTTATTAGAATACATAAGTATATAGCATTTTTCTTTATTTACCATTAAACATAGCAGATAGAAAGTTTTTTAGAAGAGAAAAATGGGAAATTGAGTTATGTAAAATCACATCTCAATGTAATTAATAATCATTGTTTTGGAGGGGCATGATGGCCTACTGGATGCAGCCTCCAACATAAGCTCCTGTCCAGAGGGAAGGATAATGTCCAGAAAGTACCCACTTAATCTGAAGACTGGGAGCTGAGCCAAGAGAGAACTGCGATAACTGCAGGCCACCTCTGCTGAGGAAAGCAGTGACCCCAAGAAAACAATCATCACGTTTTCTACAGGCGAGTAGTGAACTGAGGACCTCTTGTCTCACTCTAAGTGTGAGAGCTTTAGGAAGTTGTGACTACTTCCTCCAGAGGGATCCTGTGGTGACGCTGAACACTCCTACTAAGCAGAAAAATTGAACTAACATTTTCCCTGCCTTTCGGAACTTTCAGTTCAACCTTCCCCCTTCACCTGATAAACGAGAACCCTAACCCATGCTGAGACTGAAGGACGAGGCTCATGAGCAGCATCCCCCTCTCTCAGTCTGCTGGACCAAGTGCCTGGGCCCCCACTCAGCCAGAGTCAGTAGAAGCCCTATGTTCTTCCCCACACCCTCCCTGTTTTTGTGCCAACCTGAGCATTGAGAGTTCTTCCCCTGGCACCCTTTCTACTTTCTGAGCTGCCTGACAAGATTCTCCTGGAGCCTGGGCTGTGCCTTGCTCCTGTCCTCCCTGGCTCCATGCTGCACCCCTCTGTACCAAACCTGTTTCCACACCAGGCCAAGCTGTGAGCCTCAAACCTATTGGTGCTATTCTTGCTGAAGTCACTGGACTCCAGACACTTCCAGAGTAGCATGCAGCATCCCTCACCCTGCTGCCATATCTGTGTGCACCACCACACTCCTGCAGCTGCTTCTACAGCCAGAATTCCCTGGCTTTGGCAGCATCAGAGAAGCTGCTCAGTGTCACTTTCCACAAAGATCCAGCAACAATAGAGTGATCCCCCAGGGGTCTAATCTTGAAGAGACACCTTCCCAATTCTGTGCACTGCTGGAGGAAACCAGAACTCACTCTATAGGAAAACTGGTGCTGAAGAGCAGCAGAGGAAAAGGCACAGTAACTAAAGGAGAAAAGCATTTGTTGTCCTGTTATGCCCAGGATTACATTGAGCCCAACTGGAACACTCATCAGTGGCTGTTAAACTCGGGTGAAAGCAGGAAGGTCTCAGCTCCCACACCGGGCGGGTAGCAGAGGGCAGTGGCTGGGCTGCATAGGCATTGACATTCCTTTGACTTGGACAGGCAATAGGCCAGGGGTGGCGAACAAGTTCAACACAAAGAGCCAAAATTTTAAACTGTGAGAGTCAGAGTGCCACACCACGCAGTGACCTGCCAAAACAGACAAACACTCACACAAAAGCGTATAATTTTAACAATAATATATTAAACACATAATATAACATGCTCAGTCAGGTGCTTTTTGTTACCTTGTTGGAGTGATGAGATGATAATCTCAGTGGGATTTCTGGCATCTTTTGTTTTCAGTAATCTTCTGCAAATCAGGTTTGTATTCAGTTGTAGCCACTCGGAGCAGTTCCTTTACATGAGTGTCAGTTAGAATGGACCGGTGCTTTGATTTCACGTGTTTCCCCCCTGGGGGCGGGACTACGCGCTCAGAGATCTCTCCTCAGAGGTCCCTCCTCAGAAGGAGCATAACAAAATCCAAACTTGGCAAAGAGCCACAGTATACAAAATAATGATAAGAGGCAAAGAGCCGCATTCATTTTGGCCGGGAGCCGCATGAGGCTCGAGAGCTGCGTGTTTGCCACCCCTGATCTATGTTAACACTCACAAGGGCAACATTGCCAGAATAAAGAGCGTGGAGGAATATAAAGTTACTGTTTTCTCTCTCAAGGTCTGTAAAAGGTATCACCTGGTAGAGTTTTTTCTTTTAGTTTTAGGTCAAAAATGAGATAGAGCAATTGGAAAAATAAGATTGGGCCAGTTATCAAAGTAACCACCCAAACCATTCAGTCCTCAGGAAGAATAACATTCTGAAGCAATGTTATTACTGACAATAAAAAAGTACTTTTTCAGCTGAAAAGATGCTGGGAGATGCAAGATTTCATATGTACATACACATATGTGTGTGTGTTTTTATGTGTATGTATGTTTAGTAGCAGATGTGCACACATATGTGTTTGTGCACACACAACCCTGAATCCTAACTAGAATTGGAGTAGATGTGTGGCACGGCCTAAGGATGTGTGTTTTTTCCTTTAAATACAACATAAGCTACTCCCCCTGTGAGCTGTCTGCCTGCATTTGTCATCCTGGAAGCAGTGTACCAACATTTCCTAACAGACGATGTGGAATTAGAGCTAAACAAAGACATATGCCAAGCCATAGTTGGTGCGCCACATTACATGACACACTCAAAGTGGAAGATCATTGTCCTGGCATCTCACAGTTGACAGCACTTTCCTCCCCTCAGTGCTCAGGGATCTTCCCTACCACTACACTGCCCTGAGCTTTATACCTTCTCCCTGCTGTCTCTTCCTCTGGGCTGTAGCCAATTCTACAGCATGTGACCTCTGGTCTTCCTCCACTTGGGAATGAGCAAGTAGCAATGAGATTACTGTAGGGCAAAGATGCCAGTCCTGTTGGGGAGGCAGAAACTTGGTTAAATCCCACATATGGCTTTTGACTTATGAAGTTTTTCTGGGCTCTTACTCATTCCCTACTTTTTACAAATGAGTAATCTTGAACATGTGTCATAACCTCTTACAGGTTCCAAATTCATGGGATTATGAAGAAGATTTTAAAAATCTATGTAAAACACTGGTAACTGGCAAGAGCTCTTTAAGTGTTAACTCATATTTTTTTATGAGTTGTTTTTATTTTTTTATTTTTTAACTCATATTTTTTTGTTTGTTTGTTTGTTTGTTTTTTGAGACAGAATTTCACTATTTTGTCCTTGTAGAGTACCATAGCATCACAGCTCACAGCGACCTCCAACTCTTGGGCTTAACTGATTCTCTCACCTCAGTCTCCCAAGTGTCTGAGACTACAGGCACCTGCCACAATGCCCGGCTGTTTTGTTGTTGCTGTTGCAGTTGTCATTGTTGTTTGGCAGGCCCAGACCGGGTTTAAACCCTCCAGCCCCCATGTACATGGCCAGTGCCCTAACCACTTAGCTATGGGCACCAAGCCTGTTGCAGGTTTTTTTTTTTTGTTTTTTTTTTTAAACAAAGTACATATGATAATTTAATACAGTCATACTATTGGCAAAGATCAAGTCAGTATCTTTGAGATATCCATCTTCTTAAATATTTGTCTTTTCTGAATGCTAGAATAATCTGAAGAATTCTCCTCTAGCTATTTGGAAGTGTCCCATAAACTCCTGTAGACTATCGACCCCTTATTTATCTAACAACAGGTCTCATTTCTTCTTTAAATTGTATATTTGCACTCACTAGTCAACTTCTGCTCATGCCCCTCCCCTCTACCTTTCTGGCAAGGACCAGTCTACTCTCTAGCTCCCTAAGATCCACTTTTTCAGCTCCCACATATGAGTTAGAATATGTAATATTTATCATTCTGTGTCTGGTGACTGGCTTATTTCATTTAACATAATGACCTCCAGTTCTATTCCTATTGCTGCAAATAATAAGATTTCATTCTTTTATAGTTAAATAATATTCCATTGTGTGTATATACCACATTTTCTGTATCATTTTGTTCATTGATGGGCATTTAGGTTGATTCCATATTTTGGCTATTGTGAATAGTGCAGCAATAATCATAGGAATGCAGACACATTTTTGATACATTGATTTTTTCCTTTTGGATATATACCATTGGTGGAGTTATTAGATCTTATGTTAGTTCTATTCTTAGTTTCTTTGAGGAACCTTCACACTGTTCTCCATAGGGACTGTACTAATTTATGTTCCCACCAACAGTGTACATAGGGTTCCCCTTTCTCCGCATCCTTGCCCACATTTGTTATTACTCATCTTTTTGATAAAAGTCATTTTAATTGGGGTGAGATGACATCTCACTGTACTTTTGTTACATTTCTCTCATGATTAGTGATCCTGAGTATCTTTTCATATACCTGTTGTCCAATTGCATGTCTTCTTGAAAAATGTCTATTCATACATTTTTCCTGTTTTTAAATTAAATTATTTTGGGGTCTTTGCTATTGAGTTCTTTATATTCCCTAGATATTTTTGTTACTAATCCCTTGTCAGATGGGCAGTTTGCAAATATTTTCTTTCAATTTTTAGTTGCCTCTTCACTTTGTTAATTGTTTTCTTTGATGGTGCAGTTCTTATATTATGCTTTCATATGTAAATAAATATATACAAATACATTTCCATTGACTTTTTGAGGAATTGAACAAGACAATCCATGTAATGCAGCTGCTATAGAGTAGATACACTATAGAAAATCGAAGATTTTTGGATTTTTTTCCTTCCTTTTCCTTTCCTTCCAAAAGATAGAAAGTTATGTCAATAATAGAAGAAAAGATGTATCTGATCCAAAAAAATCAGAAGACAAAAAACAATCACCATCCCCTCAAGTCATTCCTGAAAGTTATTGGCTAGTATTGTTACCACAACACATTCTAGAAGCTCTCCAGAGGCACCCTAACAGGGCCCTATTTTTTCTAACATTTTTCAGGAATCCCCATTTGCTCCACATTCAAGCATAGTACCTGCATATCTGACTTTTCTTATGAGAATCAGAAAACAAAAGTAAAAATAAAAATGTAAAAATATGATATAGAATTTGTGCCAGAGGTCCTCATATTCTAATCTTACCAATACAAATTGTTCTGAGATGATGCATCTATTCAACAAATTCTACTGTGACAAAATCCAGTAGCTGTTCAAAAAGATCTATGTTTCCATTTCACAATATAGAGGTGCTTCTGGGACAGAGTTGCTTCAACAAGGGACTACAATCCTCGGCCCTTGCTGCATGAAGAAACAAACCTATAATTGAGCTCTGGTCAACAGTAGGAGTAATTTATATTACTTCCTGGCCTGACCCCATCCAACATCCTCTCGAATGCTCCTCATTCTTCCCCTGTCTCCACCTGCTAGCCAGTCAGATGATAACAAACAGATCAATCTTGAAAACCAAACTTATATGATGATCTATCTTCCTCTGGTCTTGTTCTCCAAATAAATGTGTGGAACAAATCACCATCACCCCCGTCACCAATCAACATGTATGTGACCAAGAGATAAATTTCTACTCTTCAGGGAGTTGAGGTTCTGTGATTTATCTGATAGGGCAATAGGTGTTTCCTTTAACAAATATATGCATTGACTATATATAATCATGCACCAGGAGCTTTCTAGGCACTGATTAGAAAAATGAAGGACAAAACAAGCATGATTCATGCTTTCATGAAAACTAAATATGGGAGGAAAAAAAAAATAATTTAAAAAGTGATTACATCACTCCCACAATTAATACTGGACCTAAGGGGATAGAATAATTTGGGGTGATGTTGAGTCTGGAGTAAGCAGTGCTTCTAATCAGCAAAGCAGCAGTCCAGAGTTCTAGGAGAACAATGAATTCAGAGCAAACCTTGGAGCTGCAGGGTTTATAATCTGTGGGCAGCATATTTACCATCTGGCCACAAAAGGGCCTGACTGAGCAATACGTTCTGGCCACTTTTGACACAGTCTGCCTCCAGGATTCATTACCTAACTTAAGTCTAAGTAAGAAGCATGTCCCTCTGGTCTGATTCAGTAACAGGCCTACAACTAAAGTCAATGCTATGATTGACATCCCTTGGTCTTTCCTGGAAATACTGAGAAAGAGGAGTTTTGGTTCCTTCAATAGTACTCAACTATAGGATGTAGACTGAGATCAGTTTGTGGCCAACTTTTCCACTATCTCAAGCTGGCCTGCCCAAGAACAAAGCCAAGCCATGGAAAATCGTGGCTCAGAGACGAATAAAAGCTATGCTAACATGGATTATTCAGATTGTGCAAACCATGAACGTTTATTTCTTTTCCTGAGAATAGTTTGAGCTATTTCTGTCACAGGAAACCTAGAGAATCCTGGTGAATAACATATTCTTCCTAATTTATTACATTCATTCGCTAATACTCAATGATACAATTTATGTTCTTGCAACGTGAGAGCTTTGATGTAGTATATTAAGAAAGAACATAAATTTTTGACTTTGTCATTTAACGGCTATGTGATCATGGACAAATACCTAATATAGCTGAACCCAAGTGTCTCATTACAAAATGTGTGAATAAAAATGTAATGGTATACAGTGTTGCTGGGATAAACAAACTGAAATTACTAGATTCAAGTTTTGACATGTACTAGAATAAGTAAACATTATAACATCCTATGTATTACTTAGAAATAATGGATAAAATGAATTCTTTTAAAAAGTTAAATATACAAGTGAACACAAAATCCGAAAGTAAAAAAAAGGAAGACCTCAGTTGCGCACACTGGTACCATAAGGTGATTGTGAGATGTTGGTTTGAGAGATGTCCCTTGATGGAAGGCCTAAGGCAGATGCAGGGCTGCTACCCCACAGAAGGAGAGAGCACCTGCTCTGTGGGCAGAGTATCAGAGATTTCTAAATGTGTTCTCTCCACAGGAGGGAACTGGAGCCTGAGAAAACCAATGCCCAAGTGAAAGATGGAACACAACAACAGTGCTTGTTAGCTAAGGGAAGAGGAATGAAGTTTGTTTCTTGCCAGAGCTCTGGATGGGAGGAAATATGAGGTTACTCCTGAGAAAGTATTAAACACCCAAAGCTACCACTTGGGAAAATTCAAATGAAGGACTTGGGAAAATTCAAATCACTCTCTCTAAATCACCAAGTGATCTCCCAACCTATGAGTTAAGAAATTAACTTCTTATACCTGGAACACTCCTGGGACGTCCAAGGGGGAAAAAACCCAAATTATTCTGAGGCAACATTTCCTGAATCCAAGGTTCTCCCTTAACAACCACAAGGAGAACATTTACTATGACATAATATTTGATCAACAGCTTTCTTTTAATATAGGCAGGACCGATATTACTTAAGTGAATTTGGAAAGCATTAATATGGTTAAAGGTGACCTTTATAAATTATAAAAGAATAATTCACCAGAACACTACTGTACTCCCAGACCTATGTGTACTTAAAAACATAACCACTAAAAGTAAAAGCAAAAATGACAGTTGACTAACCAGAGAATTCACAATGAACGATGTTGTATATCATTTTAAAAAAACCATAAATCAAGCCAGGTTAAAAAAAAAAAACTAAAGGGTGGTGCTTGTGGTTCAGTGAGTAGGGCGCCGGCCCCATATGCCGAGGGTGGCGGATTCAAACCCAGCCCAGGTCAAACTGCAACAACAACAAAAAAAATAGCCGGGGGTTGTGGCTGGCGCCTGTAGGCCCAGCTGCTTGGGAGGCTGAGGCAAGAGAATCATGTAAGCCCCAGAGTTAGAGGTTGCTGTGAGCCGTGTGACTTCATGGCACTCTACCTGAGGGCGGTACAGTTAGACTCTGTCTCTACAAAAACAAACAAACGAAAAAAAACTAAGAACATAGAACAGAGATGGGCAAACATTTTTTTATAAAGGGCTACACACACACATGATATGGGATATCATATAGGATGTACTATACATATAATTAAAGATGTAAAATAACATTCTTAATACATAGGCCACACAAAAAAAGCCCAAGCCATAGACTAAATTTTCCTAGTGGGTCATAGGCTGCCAGATACTGAATTACAAAATAAGAACACAGATAAAATGATTATTCTAATCAATATTATCAAATCATATATGAACAAGCATACACATTAATTTTTAGCTAATATGGAAAATTTATGAAAATTGATAACAATGATAATTCATAAAGCAAACATCAACAAATATTATAAAAATAATAAAGAAATAATGTTAAAAGTTAATAGCAAAGAACGCCCAAATAAACATTTGGAATTTTGTTAATTGAAATGTATAATTCAAGAATGATGCTAACCTCTTAATTTTTTCACACTTTTTGTTTAACCTCAGAGGTATCTTTTAGGAAGTAATATCACAGTGGTCAGAAACATATTTGAAGTTTAACTATTTTTCAGGTTCACATCAACTTCTTTTTTCTACTTTTAAATTCAAGTAAAATGAATACTTTTTATTTAAATTGCATCTGTATTATGGCCCAATCTATTTTTTCTTAGTGATTGAAGACTAATGTGGTTTTTAATTATTCTCTTTGAATATATTTTCCAAATGAGTTTTTCCTATTTTATAGCATGAATATTCAGGAAATTCAACAAAAGCTTTTGAAAAAGTTGTATTTCAGTTAATTCTTCAAAGACATTTTTAAATTGTTTTTTAATTTCACATTAATATGAGGGTACATATGATTAGGTTGCCCAGTTTACTTTTATGTGGTTACAGTCTGAGTTGTACTTGTTTCCCTCACCCAGGAAGTGTGCCATATACTGGTGCGACGTACTCACTGCGTAGAAACGTATCCATCCCCTCTCCCCACACTGTTGAATTTGTTTGAGCTTTTCTCTCATGTGAGCATGTAGCTGTTAATCTAGTAGTTTCATTAGTACTGAGTACACGTGATGCTTGTTTTTCCATTCTTATGAATGTTCTCCAAATCCATTCAGGTGGTTACAAAAGATACAAATATCCACCTCTTTATGGCTGAATAGTATTCCACTGTATCCACATACCACAATTTACTAATCCATTCATGTGTTGAAAGGCACTTGGGTTATTTCCACATCTCTGCAATTGTGAATTGTGCTGCTCTAAATAGTTGAGTGCAACTGTCATTATGGTAAAATGTCATTTTTTTTCTTTTGGATAGGTACCTACTAATGGGATTGCTGGATGAAATGGTTCGTATACTTTTAGTTCTTTGAGGAGTCTCTGTACTTCTTTCCATAAAAGCTGTAGTAGTTTGCAGTCCCACCAACAGTGCATGAGTGCTCCCTGCTCTCTCCACCAGGCCAACATTTTTTGCATTGGGATCTTGTGAGCCATCCTTCCTGGGGTTAAGTGATATCTTGAGGTGGTTTTGATTTGCATTTCTCTGATAATTAGGGACCATGAGTATTTTTCATATGTTTGTTGGCCATTCATCTGTCCAAACATTTAGAAATTTAAAAACAAAATTGTATATAAGTTATGGGTTGACAAAAGAAGTCTTACTAAAAACTTCATAATGTTGCAAACTGAGTGGATATATAAGGAGTATTTTAAAAATGAAAATATACAGCTTTAAAGGCACATATTTTAACCAAAGTAAAATGAAAATAGACAATTAATTCATTATACTAATAAGGTCGTATTAAGAATAGCAAAAGTGATCTCGGATTAAAGATGGCAGCTGAGTAACAGCTTCCCTGCAACTGGGCATGGCGAGTCTGAAGAGACAAGACTTCACACATCTCTGGTCAGTGGGATCTGCCTATGATCATCCCTTTGAGGATACAGGGAGCCAGCAAGGGACTTCTGGACCCCAGGAGGAGGGCAGAAACAGTGGAAATCTGGCAAGTGGCTGCGTGTGTTCGATTGACCTAATCACGCTGGCAACCGTGAGTACAAGCAGCAGTGAGACTGCAAACTGGAAAGGCCTTACCTGTGAACTTTTTTGGTGTTCTTGGACTTGGCGCTCATTTGAGCTGCCTGGGGGAGAGCTTGAGCAAAAGTGTGGAGAACTTTGGGCATTGTCTGGGGCCCCAAAATGAGCCACTGAGCTGGGCTCAGTGAAAACCATTGTGTGAAAAAACTGCTCCGGCAAGCTCCGCCCTCAGGGTCCCAAGGATTGGGTGAGACAAAGTAACCTAGTGACTGAGCAGCTTAAAGGCGGGGACTGAACTGCCTCACAGCCCTAATCCTTAGGAGCAGAGTGAGACGGTTTTGGCACACTGGAGCCTTGGGCTGTTGCCTTGGGTAGAGTGCCCTGACATCACAGCTCATAGCAACCTCAAACTCCTGGGCTTGGCCCCGCCCAGACCTCCATAAGAGGTGTGCAGCGACCCCCGACCAGTGACCCACACCCACCAAGGCTCCACATTCCCTGACCAGGAACTGCGGGAGCCAGGCAACCCTGCATACCCCCTCCTGTGTCCTCCAAGCCTCCACACTAGCTCATCCATCTGACCAGGGACTCTGGTAGCTACGTGCCCTCTGGAGCCCTCTCTGCCTCTGTGCAGAGCCCTTTTCCTGGCCAGATACTGCTAGAGCCTTGGGTTCTCTGTGCCAAAGTCACTGGATGCCAGGCACAGAGAACCGTGCGCACCACCCCCAGCCCTGTTGCTGAATCCAGGTGTGTCACACACTGGAGCTGCTTCTACATCCAGAACTCCCTAACTAGAGCAGCCCCAGAGGAACTACACAGGGTCACTCCCTACAAAGATCCAGCAACAATAGACCCACTGGGGTCCAATCTTGGAAAGACACCTCCCCAACTCTGAGGATGGCGAGAGGCAACGGTGAAAAGCAATCATGAGGTGAAATCAACAGAAAAACTCTGGCAATATGAATAATCAGAGTAGATCAACTCCCCCAAGGATCAATGGGGCAGAAACAGCACAAAACCCCATTCACAAACAAATAGCTGAGATGTCAGAAATTGAATTCAGGATCTGCATAGCAAATAAGATCGAATTACAATTCCAAAGGTTATATCAAGAATTCAACAGATTCAAAGAGCAAATGACCAAAGATTTTGAATCATTGAGACAAGAAGTTGCATCTCTCAAAGATCTGAGAAACACAGTAGAATCCCTCAGTAACAGAATGGAGCAAGCAGAAGAAAGGATTTCTGA